>JAODPA010132882.1:0-16662 GCA_025585075.1 Nepenthes mirabilis | reverse complement strand
ACTGTCACCTTTCTCCTTTTCCGCATTTTTCCGCTTCCATTTGAAGCAATGCTTTTTAATGTGGCCTTTCTTGCCACAGTGGTGACACTCAAGGTTTTGATACCTTGATCTTGACTTGCTGCGGGCTTTCTCGCCTTGTTTTTGACCACGGCCTCTGCTCCTTCCTCTAGATTCAGTCACAAGTACCTCATACGTCGAGGCCCCTTGTGTCCTCATTGACTCATTCATGAGTAAGGAAGCAATAACTGCATCTAACTCCAGAGTATCCTTTCCAAACAGCAAGGTTGTGACTATATGATCATAGGAGGCTAGCAGAGAGGCCAGCAGGACCAACGCCTTGTCCTCCTCATTGATATCTTCATCAAGGGTGGACATCTGCGTCAATATCCGG
Source organism: Nepenthes mirabilis (assembly GCA_025585075.1). Taxonomy (NCBI): domain Eukaryota; kingdom Viridiplantae; phylum Streptophyta; class Magnoliopsida; order Caryophyllales; family Nepenthaceae; genus Nepenthes; species Nepenthes mirabilis. The sequence goes on along the minus strand of JAODPA010132882.1, from coordinate 16,271 downwards.
TTAAACTCGTCCAGATGCTTCTCGAAGCTCCCTCCTTCCGACAACCGTAAGCCATAGAATTGCTTCTTTATATGGAGCCTGGTTGTCAAGGACTTCGACTTATATCGGCTCTCTAACTTCTCCTAGACCTCCGCCGGGTCAGTTAAGTCAAGCACCTCCTGAAGAGTATTGTCGGCCAGACAGAGCTTAATGGTGTAATTTGCAAGATCTCTTTTGTCTTGCCACTCATCATCAGTTATTCTTTCAGGCTTTTCATCCACCTTCTTCAGCGCCTTAATCGTTCCTTCTCTGGTGAGAATGTTTTTCACCCTTTCTTGCCAGAGAATGAAGTTACCTTGCCCGTTAAACTGCTCAACGCTAAATGGCAAGTTCTTTGATGATGTCGACGCCATTAGAACAAAGTTCTTAAGCTTGCTCTCTGATACCACTTGTTGGCCGAAAATGAGGCGGCCCACTCACACAAGCACAAAAAGGATCGAAGAGAATGAAAGAAAGAATAATGACAAACGATATTAACGTGGAAAACCCTTATGAATCAAGGGAAAAACCACGGGACGATGAGTCCAAAAGATTGCACTATGTTTGTGATGAAGATTACAAAAACAGTAACGTGGAAATGCACACACACTCAGTCGGGCCTTCTTCCTCTCCTTTGTTTTACATTCTTCCTCTCACACACTCTGTTTCTTAATCATATATAGCCCTACATACATACACATATATATATCGATATACAAAGAATCACAGCCGTAGAGCTAGCACGATCTTTCTTGTGGTAGGTGCACGGTTCCCAAGATGCATGTCCTAGCTGTAGACGGCGCATGCCTGCAGAAGGTCTTGGGTTTTCAAAGTTACCTAAATAGGCAGGCCAACCAACTTCCCTTTAATCAAGACAGGCACTCTGAATTGCCTTAATGAGCCGGTCAATATTTAGTTGACCGTCCTACCGGTCAACGTTTTAGTTGACCAGAATTTCTTCATGGGAGAGATTTCCAACATATACAACAACTCACATTGGAGTATATACAAGTATAAATAAATATATTGTAGTATCTCCAACATCTTTTTATACACCATGTTTAAAATAGTATGCTTAATCTTATTTCACTATATTTGTATTCACAATTATGTTACTAACCTTTCACAGGTCGAAATATAATTATTCAGGTGGTAAATATGAGTATGGTTGTAAAGTAAAAATATTACATTTTCTTTTTGAATTGAATCTTTCAATTCCATTTTAACTATTTTCCTATACATTAGAAAAATTTAAAAGTAACAAATGGTACTAATTGAAAGTTATTTATCAACGTTATGAGTCTCACAATATGAGAAAGAAGGGATTCACTCACATTTTTCTAACGGTTGTCTATCACACATAGTATAAAACATGTGATACAGTGTTATACTTTCTTCTTATAGAATATATGTCATTTTTCAAAAATTAACACTATACAGATTTTCTTTAGATATACCTGGTAATTAACTTGATCTCCCAAGCCCAATTTTGTATCAAAATTAACTAGAAACTCAAATTCACTTCAAGACAGATAGGATGAGCAGTAATAAAATCAATCTTTGTCACAACAAAAAATAAAGGAATATAGTGACGTCATATTGATCATTTATTAAAGTAACATGTATTTTAAATTGATCTTATACTTATTTTAAAATCATCCGCTATTGAAAAGTGTCTCATCAATGCATGCTTTTAAGCGTCATAGGTAATTGTCAATGTAAAAGGACCAATCTCAAACCTACTAAATATACATTTTTATGATATACATAGTTAGCATATTATAATTATGTATGCATGCTCATATCACCACATATATCATATATCAACTTGGCGAGCATTGCATAATTATACAATTGAACTACAAATACATATATCATTTGAGCAAAATTGGACCAAATCCTTTCTTGAATTTCTTAGCTTAAGTGAAACTCAAGTGAACATCCAATAAAACCTCTCTGGAATTGCTTAGCTCAAGCAAACCTTGAGAGAGACTTTCTAAACTAATTTCTACTAACTCTAAAACTAATTCCAACTTTAGTTTTTGGTCCAAATAATGCAGCTAAGTCCAAATCATAATTATTCATAAGTTTTTAAATTCACACAACCAAATACAAATAATCTTAGTAATTTAATTAATCCTATTAATTAATATACTATTAAATAATAATGCAATTGCTATAGAGAATATGTACATACTTTTAACACATCTAAATAGCTAATTTGAAAATATTTGAGATATTATAACCAATTTCCTAAAAGAAATTTTCATTCTAAAAAACTGACCTCAATTCTTAGATGGTCTAGGGGTACTTCACTTGCATATTTGTCTCCATCTCTTAAGCTAAATCTCTCTCATCCTGATGATTTTAGATGACCTTCATAAGTGGCACCACTTTAGAGTAGATATTGTATTGTCAATCTAAAATTTGCACCAAATTCTCAGCATAAGATATGCCCTTTTAGATCTACAGTCAGTCATACTCAATGGTGTGCGATTTATCATGGACGTAATTTCTTAACATAGACATATGAAAGATGTTGTTCACTATTTCTAGTGATGGCGGTAGCCCTATTAGGAAAGCCACCTTGTTGATCCGCTCCAATATCTAAAATGATCTAATGAATCTAGATTGTCTCCCTAATCGTATAACACCCTTCGTAGATACATCATGAGAAAAACTACATCGCCAATCTTAAAGCCCAAATGATAATGCCTTGTATCCATATAGTTTTTTTATTGACTCTGGGCTACCTGCATCCACTCTCGAATCAAGTAGATCTTCTTTGTAGCCTCTTGCACTAGGTTGGGCCCCATAATCTAGTGATCTCTAACCTCCTCCCAGCTTATAGGTGACACTCTATCCCATACAAAGCCTCTAATGGTGCCATTTTAGTACAAGCCTAGACATTGTTATTATATGTAAATTTTGTGAGCTATAAATGTGTGTTCCGGTTATATCCCAACTCTAGAACCAAGCTTCTATACATGTCCCCATGCATCTAAATAATTCTCTCCACTTGGCAATCAGTCAAAACATGAAACATAGTGTTGAACTTCGATCTTATCTCCAACTCTCTATGTAAGCTACTTCAAAGCTATAAGACAAATCTTGTGCCTCAATCTGAGTTGATGCTAGATGGTATAATCTCACAATTTCATTGATATAGAATGAGTTGATCTAATGGGTTTGTCAACCTTATTACAAGGAAGTGTATCAACTTAGTTAATCAGTCCACAACAACCTATATTGCATCACTATCTTTGATGGTCCTTTGAATTCTAATGTTGAAGTTTATGAAAATGTGCTCCCACTTGTAGTTTGGAATCGGCATAGGCTTTAACTTCCTTACTGGCATTTGGTGCTCCATCATGGCCTTCTGACAAAATAGGTATTTAAAACCAAAAATAGTAACATCTTACTTTATACCGCTCCACCAAAATATTCTCATCAAGTCACAATATATCTTCGTAGTGTTGGGATGCATTGAATACCTTGAGTGATGTGCCTCCTTTATAATCTCCTTCCTCAACTCCGCTGCACATGGAATGTATATCTTGTCTTAAGAAGAGAGAATCCCATTAATCATGATCTCATAATACCATCCAAGTGTTATATTGTAACTCCTAGACAATACTTGATAGCATTGGGCCTTCCCTCTATTTTATCCCAATTCTCTCTAAATGCACTGACTGCACTCAAAAATAAGATACAATCATATCGTGGTCGCTTAGGTGTAACTTGATATCACAATCCTCGATCTTCTCCAATGGCCTCCACTCTCTCATCATCAAGTGGGTAACAATACCGATTATTTTTTTGCTAAATGCATCAATCACAATATTTGCCTTTCAAGATTAATACATTCTCTGATAGCCATAATCATTGAATAGGTCTATCTAATATCTCTGCCGCATGCTTAGCTTTTTTTGTGAGAAGAGATACTTCAAGCTTTTGTGATTGGTGTAAAGGATGAACTTCACCTTGTACAAGCTGTCTCCATATCTTTAGTGAAAAGATGACACTGCTAGTTCCAATCATGTGTCAAGTGTCTCTGCTCATATGTCTTTAATTATCAAGACCCATAAGTGGTCACGTTCTTGCATTGTATCAGCACATAGCTTGAGCCTTTTAATGAAGCATTATAGTGTACTATGAATCCACTTGAACCACATGGAGCCATCAAAATTGGCATTGATATCTATATCTACTTTAACTCTTGGAAGCTCTGCTTGCATACATCAAACTAAACAATTTTGATAACTTTCTGCATCAACTAGGTCATTGGTGTAGCTATGCTGGAAAACCCACTATAATTTTCTTATAGTGCCTGACTAAGTTGTTAAAACTCCTAACCTCAATCAAATTGGTTGGAAAAGCCCAATTTATCATTGTCTCAATATCAAATAGGTCCACTTACACTTTATCTCTAGAAATAATATATTCCAAGATTGTAACCAAAAAGTGAGAAATCACACTTCTTAAACTTGGTGTATAGTGCTCCTTGCTTAATATCTACATTACAATCCTCAGATGCTCCTCATACTCAAAAGCATTCTAGGAATAAATTAGTATGTCATCAATAAAAACTACAAGAAAACTATCTGAAAAGGGTTTGAAAACCTTATTCATCATATCCATGAATACAATTGATGCATTTGTTATCCAAAAGGGACTCACAATGTCCATATCTAGTGGAAAAGCCATCTTCTGGACATTGCTTTCCTTAATCCTCAGTTGGTAATAAATCGCTCATAAGTCAATCTTTAAAAATATGCATGCCCCTTATAGCTACTCGAAAAAGTTGTTAATCTGAGGCAACAGGTAATTGGTGCATTGACTCATCCTTCTTAATGAACAATATTAGTTCTCCTCCTAGAGAAATGCTAGTCCTAATAAAACCCTCGTCAAGAAGTTCCTATATTTGAATCTTCAGCTTTTTTAACTCTACAGAAGCCATCTAATATGTAGTCCGCGGTAACAAATCTATTATAAACTCAATTTTGAACTCTGAGGGTAATCCTTAAAGTTCCTTGGGAATGATATTCACAAATGCTTAGACAACAACTATATCCTCCACCAGTTACTCATCGAGTGTCGTTGAACGCATGAAAGCTAAGAAGTCATGACACCTGCAATCTAGAAAATGGCATGCATACAATGTTGACATCATGAGAGTCACTTTACAATGTTCAATACAGCAAATTCAAACTCCACAATCTTAGGAATAGAAAAGGTTACTTATCAAAGAAAAAAAAAAGGAATAAAAAAGGTCACAATCCTTTAAAAACAATTGACATAGATATGGTAGGCAGCTAGTCAGTCACCAATACGAGTCAATTTAGTTGGTAAATCATAGTCACCAATACAAATCATACAAGTGAGATAGATCTCATTCAGTAGAGTAGTCTCATCCATTAGCGCCGACATTGATAATATGAAGTCTAAGAATGCAACTCTCATCCCAAGACTAGTTGCAAATCTTGGCACCATAAATATATTTGTGGAACCAAAGTTAATAAACACATGTGCATGTACAGAAGATCTATGAAGCATATCTTTCAGAACATTCAAAGAAGCCTTAGCGTCTTGCTCCGCAAGCGAGAAAACCTTCTCTTGGATTTGATTCCTTAGTTGCATCAATGCTACAATTTATTTTGATACTCGGCAATTGCAAGAAAAGTGTTCAGCCTTTCTATATTTGTAGTAAGTGAGCTTTGAATCATCCACCAAACGTGGGTCTAGTCTGAGATGTCACTGGTGTCTAAGCGGCAGGCATAGCCCTCAATTATGTAGGGAGAATTGATTCTTTAAAATAATGTCCAGTCTTCCTACATTTGAAGCATGACTTCCTTTCTTCTTTTGACTCGCAATGGCCTAGCAATGCCACCAGTAATGGGGTGTAGATGTTAGGGCTCTACTCCCTGACTCCTATATAACAACACCCTTCTAGAGATAGCTTTGATATCTTTGTGCTTGAAAAGAGCAAAATGATAGCAAATAGCATATGATAACCCCTGTTGAAACCTCTCAGCCTTTTGAGCATTGTTTGCAATGAAGTAAGGAACGTATTGTGAAAATTTTGTAAACTTGGCCTCATATTGGATTACTATCATAGGGCCCTGCTCCATCTGGAGAAACTATTTCACTTTTCTTATCTTCATACTTTTTGAATTGTATTCGTCATCAAACATTCGTCGAAAATCCTCTCAAGTTAACATATTTGCCTTCGGTCCGTACTCTTTCAACTTTTCACTCCACCAATGCTCGACCTTGCTGCTGAGCTTGTATGATATGTAACAAACATAATCCTTCGAGGGAAACTTGATCACGAAGAGGCCTTGTCTAGCCTTCCTATCCCTATAATCCAGCTTGGTAGGGTTACAGTCCCCAAAAAAACCTTTGGAAATCACTAATCCATAAAATCTTCATAGAGATTCTTCTTTGTGTATGCCAACCATAAAACCTGCATTCCATCAATGCGATTATTAGTTCACTCAATTGATGTATAGCGTTCACCACCCTAGCCATACCAGCCAGTACAACCTCATCCGAGCCTCTCAATATTCAGGAGTTTGATAATTGGCCTCATCAAGCATAATCGTATAAAATAATTAGACATAATTTTACACAATTCCTAAGTCTCTACAACCCATAATTATTTATCATGATTTAGAAATACTATAAGTCTAAATCCTCTATTATTATTAAATTGCCTAATATCTTCAAAATATTAGCAATTCCTAAAATTTTTAAATTTGTACACAGAATCTTATCGCTTTGATGTCATGACTATGATGACTTGAACATAGCCTAGAACCATTTCCCAAATTGCACCACATGAAAAATCATAAATCTAAAAACATCATCTATACAATAACAAAAATGATAAATTAAAACCTCTTTAGACAATGGTCATGATATATTCAACACTCAGGGAAAAAACACAACCTTAAAGATCAACATAAGAAACTAGATAGTATTTAAATCTATCTCTGTGACATAAAAAGAAACCCACTTCCACATATACTCTTAAGAATGCTAAGTCCATAACTCTCCTTCAAACTCTAGAATTAGTCATCCACATTCTTGAGCTAATCAGGAAGAAAGAAATAACAAGTTTTAAAATAGAAAAAAAATAAATTATCTATGGACTCGTTTGTCAATACAAGCCCTAAGCACAAGACACAATATAATATATATAGAAAGCAATAACTACTCCTAGATATTAATAAAGTAAGAACACTTAATGACATTAATAAATACTTCAATATAGATAGCTCAATAAATAATGTTAGCAAATAATATTCATGATGTCAACTTTGTAAATAAACTTGATATTCTAAAGGACATCCACTTAATTTCAATGAATCCCAATAAGTATCACGAGGTTTGAAAATATTCTTGATACCAAGGCCCTCCATTTGATTTTTTAAAAATCTAACTTAATGTAAGCTATAGCAATATGAGGTAACAATAAATACCTATGAATTTTATTCCTTCATTGTGACTAAATGTTGTGTATTAATACCCTCCACGGTTGGGTAAGCACCTTAAGGTTATCAACATCCATAGTATACAAATACCTCTATAATTCCTCCCAAATGCTGTATTCAAAGTATTCTCATACCAACATATGTTGTGATGTACCGGTCTCCGAACGTCGTAAATACAGATAATTAAGTTAATATGAACAAAATCAGGCTTTATGCATTTAAAAAATTAAGTTTCAGGATTGTGGGTCGGGTCGGTGGAGTTGGCTTGCTGTGTGCTTGGGGCGGTGCCGCGAGCGCCTGAGGCAGGGACCAGCGCCAGCCCGTGATTTAAACGGCCGAGGAATTTCTCCCTCAGCCATTTCTAGAGAGAAGAGAGAGAGAGGGAGGAGAAGAGAGAGAAGGGGTAATACAAGGTTCTCGGGTTTATTTATGAGCTTGAACCAGTTAGAAAAGTAATAGATTGGGTCGAGACAAGTGCACTTATACTCTCCTCTTTTATTTTCTTACACTTTTATTTTATTTTCTTCATGTGTGATTGTTCTGATATTCGAATAAATTTATATTTTGTATTACCCATAACCTAAATATGATACATCAATTTTATGTCAAAATATCAAGTTTTGAGTGGTATTTCACTCTCTGAAAACCCTAACTCCCGTGCGGCACTTTTCACCCGCACTCAAAACCTCTTTACCCATGAAGTTTTGGGGCTTTTACCTAATTTGATATTAGAATATCATTACCTATATATTGTATGAGTTAATTTATCGATTGAATATTAAATTTGGTAATTTATATGAAAACTCGTTTGTTGAAACCCTAAGATGCATTCGTACTATGTTCGATCAATTATTTCAGATTTTATGTATGAATTGGCCTAAGATAAATATTACCGATGACATGGGCAAGCAAATGTGTGAATTTCATGCACAAATTTATAGATTTGACCTATTTTCAAACAAGGAATTCTAAACCCACGGCCCGAAGGAATTAATTGATTAAATTTGGATTTATGAATAAAATTGGCTCTAGGATGTTATTACCTGCACCATGAATAAGTTAATTTATTAATTGGGTGTCAAAATTAAAAGTTTTGTAGGATTTTATGCTCTCTGAAATTCTAACCCATGCTCCTCTTTGAACTTTACCTAAATTAATCATAAATATGCATGATTTAGTTCCGAATATTATGATGCATGAAATCACAAAGAAATTTGTCATCCGAAAGTTCCAAAGAGATGATAGGCTTATTCTGGTAAGAATTTCCTGATTGTTTCAATTATATGATGAATTATATACGTATCATGAATACAATGATTTGAATATTTCAAAAATCATATTATGAACCGTTTACGAAAGAATTAACGATTAAAAACTTTAAGAATTCTGTTTCGTATAATCTAAAAGGGATTTCTTAATTTTTCTAAACTTCAAGAAATATTGTGTATAAACTAAGGACATGTAAGGATCTAAACTCATGTGGAATATGAAAATATGCTTATGAAAAGGATACGTGGGGACCTAAGCTCACGTAGAATATGAAAATATGCTTAAGAAAAGAAAATTTAATGATGGAGGGAATTCTATAATTAAGTGATGGACTTATGAATTATTCTACGGAATGATGATTTGTTGATTTATGAAATGTTCTTCAATAGAGTGGGAACAATGGAATTTACGCTTAAGAACAGAATATCCTAACAAAATAAGGAACTAAGAATTTGGACTAAGAATTATGGATAACAAACTTTCACATGCCACGAATATTACAGTAGAAACTTTAGGATTACTCTGGCCATGTTTTATTACGGATGAAATTTTTGACATGCTTTAGTATATTATAATAGACAGTCGTTACCTGTTTTGGAACCGTTTGTGGCTTGGCCAAAGCAGTTGATCAACACCATCTATAGGGATTATATATAGACGGCCCGCATCTGGGTCTTGAATAGGAGGAGACTGGCTTTGGATTGTATAAGAGCAAATACAATCTAGGACACGACCGACTGCTTCTTTGTTAGTAAGGCCTACTGATATTGGCCTCTCAACGAAATAAATTTTCAGTAATGAATAGATAATTAAGAAAATAGTAAGCAAACAAACTAAAAAAATATGGAACGAACCAAGAAATTATCCTTTCTGAACCATAATCTATAATCTCATATGTATCCATGTTTCTTCCTATATGCATTATTATACTTCCTTTAAATATGATAACTATACATGTTCTTCACATATATATATGTGTACCTTACTAAACTTTTAGCTCACCATTGCTAATTTTTTCTTCCTTCAAATGAGCATGAGTTATACCCGTTGAAGCAGGGTAGAAGCTTTGAGTCAGTTAGGCCTGAAGACAGTGAAGAAGATCTTATGGATTTAGTTTACCGTTTTATATCTTCTAATGGGATTTTTCTGTATTTATATTAAATTTTATTTATGAATGTATGCATATGATGATGTTGATGATAAGAAAATATTCATAGTGTAGTTTTCGCTGTGTTGATGGATGTTTATACTTCTGCAGGTTGTTATGACTTATTCCAGGTATCTAGGGGCATCTCTCTGTATCCGTAGTTATGTTCGGAGATATAACTTTGGAGCCACAAAATGATTATGGCAGCCTTGGGATCTTGTGTTGTTTTGTTGTGTTATCTGGATGTAAGAGTTAAATTTGATGGATTTTTGGTGGTGTTGAGATTGTATATTGTTATACAGGTTTATTCCACAGGTTTTATGTTTTGGCCAACGTCCGTAATATAGAGAAAACTCTGTCAAATTTTTAGTAGAAATTACGGTAGTCACAGTTGATATTAGAGAAAGAGATGCCTTAAGTTTTATCAGAATACTTTACGAAAACTTAAGATAGAATAAGGAAGATTGAATAAGTAGATGATGGCTTAGGATGATTAAGTTAGGTTGGATAGTTCTAGTTACTCTAACTTTAGTGGCTTAGGGTAGGACTAAGCTAAAATTAGAAGATAAATTTGATTATCTAGTTATGATGATCCAATATCTGGGAGGATAAAAATACATCGTGGTATATGTTTATGAATGATCTATAGATAAATATCTTTCCGATGAGATTTTGGAAACATGTTCTAAGTTGTAGATAGTTGAGTCACCGAATCAAGGATTGTTCGTATTCCTTAGCCGGACAGTGAAGAAGTCCAATGCCTTGAATTGAGATTTTGTGGTAATCGCATATAAAGGAAATGTGTTGTTTACAGTGATCGAATGTAAGATTTCTAAAATCTGATATTACGACACGTGCATCATTTGGGGATCCTGAATCTATGTTTTCATGTATGATTCCTAAGTTTATTTATTTATTTAAGGATCTAGGCTGATACTAGCGATATCAAGATTTATGAAATTTTCTTGAATCCACAGATATGATTGGCTGGTAAGTCTCCATTCTAATTTTGATTGTGTTGGTAAGAATATTATGCCTTGCAATTGGATTGGGAGATTTTGGGTATGAATCCGAATTGATCAAAGTATCAGAAAATTAGTATCGCCTTGCCTGTGAATCTTTTAATGAGGATTTGCGTCAAGTCCAATTAGTATATGAGACCACATTTGAAAGTCATTTTGCTGTCATTTAGGAGTTTTGGTCATGTGACTATTTGAGGATGTTCTCAGAAGAAGGATTAGGCCGATTTAGCTTTTGATCGATAATTAAGGTTGTGTCAAAATCGATGCCAATCGTTGAGGATTTCATATAGAGCTGAGGAAGTATCGGCTTCGTGTTGCTGTGGGATCCTTTAGAACTTTCAAGGTAAATAAGACGGACCGATGAGGTTACTTCTGAATTTCGAAATTAGGTCGATCAAGAGATTAATGATTTGATTAGTCGGCACAATGAATGAATAAGTAAATTACTTGATCTATTGTAAGGGCTTGATGATTTTTAAGATCGATCTGTGTTCTTATTGTTGTCGTTTGGGGATAATTGAGAATTGTGCCCATGGAAGCATTTGGGATAAGGATTCGATTGTTATAAATTCGATAACGCCATTACGTTTGAAGGTTCATCAGTAACTAGCTGGATTTAATAAGGCAGATCTTTCAGCTACATTTGGATCGGTTTTGTCCAGTCTCATTGAAGAAGTCCATAGGGTCGTGGGGAATGTATGAACTTTGTTTGAGGATGGTATCTTAGATCAGGAAGGTCGATAGCCATGAGTTCGTTTAAGTAGAGAATGCGGTTCTGGTTAAGGAAAGTGTTGTACTGAGCGTGTTATTCCTTCGAAGCATGGATGTGATTCTAAAGAGCTTTGAGGAATAGCTCATTTGCGAAGGATTGATTGATGTCACGAAAGCGTCTGTTTATTTTGAGCCTAGGTGAATTCGGAATGTCCGTTAAGTATTCCTTGAGGTTTCATAACGTCAGTGGGGTTTTCGGCTGGAAAGCGTTCAATATCTATTGGGATGAGATATATGAAGGTAGTTTTCATGGAATGAAAGCAAAATGTCACTCGTGTCATTGGGTTGATCCCTGACGGATCCAATGAATTATAACAGAATGTGATGTTTCTGAAGAAGATCTATGATTATAATTTTTCAGCATCGCATGTGGGTGGATGCCTTTGGATTAAGTGGGGGAGAGATCCATGACCAGAGTTACTCCATCTGTGCCTTGGAGTTAGCAGGTATGAGAAATTAGATCTAAGAAATTTTCAATACTTTATAGGAATTGTGGAGGGTGATTAGTGAGTAAGTTGGCTTGTTAGTGTGCTAACGGAGTGATGAGTTGCTAGGTGTTTGAGTTTTGAGATTTCGATGATAGCTTGAGGCTATACAAAAGTTTTGGGACAATTGTTTTGACCATGTTTCTTATTTGTAATTTGAGAATTATGGGTTTTGTCTTAGACATATCGACATCTTTGGAATTTTCTTGAGTCTATAACTGTTGGGTAACTTAGGTATTTGATATGACTCAATGGAGAAGACTTACAAGCTGTTTCGGGCATGCAAGTGAATAGTCAATCAGAGTAGCACAGCGGTAGTATGTGGACCCATGAGCCAAAGATTACAGGATAAGATTGAGATTTCATGTGATTGGACATTCTCGAGGCCTAGAATGAATTAAATAGAAGTTCAATAGCTCGTTCGAGATATTGAATTAAATTGAGGAAATAGTCAGTAGAATTAATTGCCTTCAGATTTTGTGGATTGTCATGAAATTACCCATGATTTAATAATTGCAAAAATAAGTAGATGATCGAGTTAAGCCGCAATTAGAGATTAGAAATTTATCTTATGATATGGTTCTAACCTAGGTTTGAATAAGAAATCTGGGATAATAGGAGGTAGGATAGTTCATTTGCGTAAGGCCCCATAGGTTGAGTAATTGATCAAGGATGCGGCATAGGATCGTGAAGAAGAACTCTGAAAGGATTTTTCCTAATCGTAAATCTTAAGGTTCGTCAAATTTCGGGGACAAAATTTTTATAAGTATGGGAGATTGTGATATGTCGGCCCCTGAACGTCATAAATACGGATAATTAAGTTAATATGATCAAAATTATATTTTATACATTTGAGAAAATTAAGTTTCGAGATTGTGGGTCGGGTAAGTGGAGTTGACTTGCCGGCGCTCGGGGTGGTGCCGCGGGCGCCTGAGGTAGGGGGTAGCGCCCGTTGGCCACTCGACCGCGTACTGTACGCCGAGCTGGTACTTGAGCACCAGCTTGTGATTTAAACAGCCGAGGAATTTCTCCCTCGGCCATTTTTTGCCATTTCCAGAGAGAAGAGAGAGAGGGGAGGAGGAGAAGTGAGAGAAGGGGCAATCTGAGGTTTTCGGGTCCATTTTTTAGCTCTAGCCAATTAGAAAAGTGATAGATTGGATCGAGGCAAGTGCACTCAGACTCTTTTCTTTCATTTTCTTGCACTTTTATTCCGTTTTCTTGGATATCATCATTTCAATACCCAAATAAATTTATATTTTGTTTTGCTCATAACCTAAATATTATAATACATCAATTTCATGTCCAAATATCAAGTTTTGAGTGGTATTTCGCTCTCCGAAAACTCTAACTCTTGTGCGACATTGTTCATCTGCACCCAAGACCTTTTTACCCACAAAGTTTTGGGGCTTTTACCTAATTTGAGATTAGAATATTATTACCCATATCTTTTATAAGTTAATTCATCAATTGGATATCTGATTTGGTGATTTTATGTGAAAACCCGTGTACCAAAATCTTAAGATGCGTCTGGATCACATTTGATAAATTAGTTTGAATTTTATGCATGAATTAGCTTTAGATAAATATTACCCATAACATGAGCAAGAAAATGTGTGAATTTCATGCTCAATTTTATAGATTTGACCCATTTTCGGGCAAGGAATCCAAAACCCATAGCACGGAGAAATTAACCTTTTAAATTGAGATTTATTGATAAATTAGCTCTAGGATGCTATTATCCGCACCATGAATAAGTTAATTTATCAATTGGTTACCCGAATTTAAAGTTTTGTAGGGTTTTTTGCTCTCCAAAATCCTAACCCATGCCCCTCTTTGAACTTTATCCGAATTAATCGTAAATATGCATAATTTAGCTTATGATGCATGATATTGCGAAGAAATTTGTCAATCGGATGCTCCAAAAACATGATAGGCTCATTCTGGCAAGAATTTCCTGATTCTTCCAATTATTTAACGAATTACGTATGTATCATAAATATAATAATTTGAATGTTCTAAAAATCATATTATGAATCGTTTACAAAAGAATTAACGATCAAAAACTTTAAGAATTCCATCTGGTATAATCTAAAAGGGATTTCTTAATCCTTCTAAGTCCAAGAAATATTGTGTATAAACTAAAGACATGTGAAGACCTAAACTCACGAGGAATATGAAAATGTGCTCATAAAAAGGACATGTGAGGACCTAAACTCACGTGGAATATAAAAATATGCTTAAGAAAAGAAAATCTAATGACGGAGAAAATTCTGTAATTAAGTGATGGACTTATAAATTATTCTACGGAACGATGATTTGTTTGATTTATGAAACGTTCTCCAACAGAGTGGGAATGATGGAATTTGCACTTAAGAACAGAATTTCCTAATGAAATAAGAAACTAAGAATTTGGACCAAAGATTATGGATAATAAACTTTGACATGCCACGAATATTGTAGTGAAAACTCAAAGATTATTTTGGCTGTGTATCTTGGCTGTGTTTTATAACGGGTGAAATTCTTGGCATGTTTTAGCATATTATAACGGACGGTCGTTACCTATTTTGGAACCGCTTGCAGTTGGGCCGAAACGGCTGATCGGTCCCGTCTATAGGAATTGTATGTAGATGGCCCGCCTTTGGGTTTTAAATAGGAGGAAACTGGCTTTGGATTGTATAGGAGCAAATACAATTCATGTCACGACCGAACGCTCCTTTTTCGATAAGGCTTACTAATCTTAACCCCTCAATGAACTAAGTTTTCAGTAATGAACGGATAATTAAAAAAATAGTAAGCAAACAAACTAAAGAAATATTGAACGAACCATGAAATCATCCTTTCTAAACCATAATCTATAATCTCATGTGCATCCATGTTTCTTCCTATATGCATTATTATGCTTCTTTTAAATATGATAACTTTGCATGTTCTTAACATATATATATATATTACTGAACTTTTAACTCACCCTTACTAATTTTTTCTTCCTTCAGATAAGTATGAGTTGTACCCGTTGAGGCAGGGTAGAAGATTTGAGTTAGCTAAGCTTGAAGACAATGAAGAAAATCTTATGGATTTAGTTTTTCCGTCTTATGTTTTTTTATGGGATTTTTCTGTAGTTATATTGAATTTTATTCATGAATGTACGCATACAATGATGTTGAGGATAAGAAAATATCCATAGTGTAGTTTTCGCTATATCGACGGATGTTTATACTTTCGCAAGTTATTATGATTTGTTCCAAATATCTAATAGCATCTCTCTATTTTCGTGGTTGTGTTCAGAGACATAACTTTGGAGCCACAAAATAATTGTTGCGGTCTTGGGATCATGTATTGTGTTGTTGTGTTGTCTGGATGTTGGAGTTGAATTTGATGGATTTTTGGTGGTGCTAAGATTGTATATTGTTATATAGGTTTATTCTACAGGTTTTATATTTTGGCCAATTCCGTAGTACAGAGAAAATTTTACCAAATTTTCGATTGAAATTACGGTACGTCACAGTTATCCCTCACCTATTGTATCTTGAATATCACCTCTGTAATGTTTAATTTTTATTTATGATATATAATATCATTAATATAATTTTGGATCACTTTATAAAATAAATATATAATAAAAATTTAATGAAAAATTAGATTAATTAGAATCAGACTCAGTGCTTGTTTTCATGTTTGTACATGTTTGAGACAACAGCCATGTACCTAATGCGCACATTTGGGGTGCTTATATAATTTTGTAGCATAATGTTGGTGTCTAAATTACGCTGATGTGGCAATCATGCGTGGATAAGGCATAATTGAGGGCGACTGAAGCATGCTTACTTGGCACTCGTGCACCAATTTTATATATAAGGCCTTACAAGCACTATTTCAATCATTTTCAAGGGATTCGAGTGAGAAAAGAGAGAAATAGGAGAGAAGGAGGAGGAGAAGAAGAAACAAAGAGAGGAGGAGAAAAGACTTCATAGTAATTGATAGTCAGATATGTGAAATTAGAGACTTAAGAATATTCTTTTTAAGTAAAATTTTTAGTCTATTTTAGAATCGCTTGATTTTTGTT
>JAODPA010132871.1:0-16665 GCA_025585075.1 Nepenthes mirabilis | reverse complement strand
AAACGTAGAATTAATTGAAAATGAACAGCCCGTTAGATTTTGGCTTCCCAAAACAGAAAGCCGGTTGACAAATAATCCACAGAAAAAGAAAAAGAAAAAGAAAAATAGCAGTTGAAGCAGTGAGGGTTTCGTCTGGGTCGAGAGAGCGAGGAGAGAGAAAGCTTAGCACTCGCATAACCCTTGCACTAGATACTGAGATTGTTTCCCTCGCGGCGGATTCCGCGGCCGAGCACAAAACTCAAGCAAAGGGAAATCCAGAAACTGCAACGCAGTCTTGTTTGTCAGATCCGTTGGACACCGAAGGAAGGGAGGAGGAGGAGGAGGAGAGAGAGAAATGAGTACTAGCAGAGGAGGAGGAAGTAACAGCGTTAATAGCAAGGTGAACAATCATAGCAATAATGGTGTAGCCTCAATTCCGGCGGCTTCGAAGAAGATGGTACAGAGCTTGAAGGAGATTGTCAACTGTCCTGAACTTGAGATCTACGCTATGCTTAAAGAATGTCATATGGACCCTAACGAAACCGTCAATCGACTTATTTCCCAAGGTTTCTCTCTCTCTCTCTCTCTTGAAAGCTTATTCCTTATCCATTGTGGATAACAGTTTGTGGTTTGTTATTTTTTTGCTTTACATTTTCTAATTCTGAGGTCTTTCCCCCTTTGTTTTGAGCACAAAACATTACTGGGATGTTGAGGAATGAACTAACAACATGTGCCAGCTTGAATCTTTCTCTTTTTTTTCCCTCACTTTTTTGTTCAGTACCATTGTTTTTCCCTTAATTTTTAATTGTGTTTCTTAGTTTCGTGGACAACATTTTGTGGGATATGGTATGTGTGTTTCAATAGTAAATATTTTGTGTGTTTTTTGGCCCATCATCAGTGCAAAGGACTTCTGGGATGTTGGGAGGAGTATGCTCATTCGGGTGTTTATGGGATTGTATATGTTTTTGGTATTGAATTTGACTGTTCAAGAAGGTTGTCTGTTGTTATTTTCTACTCTTTGTGGTACAATTTCTTTTGGGTTTTGTCTATTTACTTTCTACTCTTTGTGGTACAATTTCTTTTGGGTTTTGTCTATTTACAATGTGGTGGTTAATGTCTTTATTTCGTGTTTTACAGTGAAGTTTGTTGAATATGTGGCTTTTTGGGGATTAATTTGTGATTTTTGTGTACAAGGGTGGCGTTTTCTTTTCTGTGTTTTATTATTCACTCTTGAAAGGATGTATAGATGGGAGAGCCCCTCTACTTATACAACCCTTTTACAACATTTAAACAACTCTTTTTGTAGAACGTTTTTATAAAAAAAAGAAAAAAATGAGAAAAGTAAAAGGAGCCCACCCTTTCTACCTATACATGAAAAGATGGTTGTACAAGGGTTTTATATGAGTTGTATAAATATTATTCATCCAAATATAATAGCTGTTCCATCCTTTTTTTCTGCATGCATTTGTTTTTAGGTCATTATATCTTTATAGAGTTGGTTGTGTGGGAATTATTTTATTTGGCTCTGGAATTTGATTGGAGGTGAAAAACTTACACTCAGCGAGGTGTACAGTCTACCTTGTGTAGAAGCTTGGATATTCCCCCCCCCTCATTATTTCGAGGGGATGTGTTGAAGGTTGTTGGTTTGTTATTTAAAATGTCCATTTTCATGGCCTATCAATGGGGAAAATCTCTTAATGTAAGGAGACACAAACATTTGACAATGTTGTTATGGTTTGAACAATGTGCTGAAGTCTGGTTGTTGTTTGTAAAGGGCATGCATAACTGATGTATGTCTAACTTTATCAAAAGCAAAACCCTATGAAGCTGAAAACAGTTGGTGAATTCGTCTCTTGAAGCTGTTTATTGGAATTCAACAGGAGTTGATATAGACTTCTGGAGTTGATTTTGATTGTGTGTTATGAAACCAAGAGAGATAACAATGGCTCTTACACAGAATATGCAGTGCACAGGCATGCTTGACCCGATGCCAACTTGTGCAAAAAAAAAGCTCTTCATAAATATAGGCATATGTATATATACATATCTCAATATCATGTGGTACACACAAGATGCAAAAACACTCAAAAAATAAAATTTTATACTTTCAGAGTTTTCCAGCATTGTGTGAAAACTACCATAAAATTCTGAAGTTCAATTTGGCCTAAACTTTTACCTTGTATTAAAATGTTAGTAAAATAAAGTTTAAAATAATATTTTGGGAAAACATTTAGAATAAAAGTTCAAACCTTGGATAGTGAGATTATATTTGGTGCTTTTTTTCCTCTTTTTTGTTATTTACTATACGATGCCCATTTTTGAAGTATTGATAATATTTTTATGTTGTTACTTTCTTCAATACAATATCAATTATGCAAAGTTACTTGTGATAATTTTTTCTCATCTATGTGTTTTGTGCCTATGTTTTTATGTGACCTTTTTCTAATTTGTGGCTATTGATTATGTAGATCCATTTCATGAGGTGAAGAGCAAACGTGAAAAGAAAAAAGAGGTGCGCAAAGAGGTGTGCAAATGCAAATGATGCCTAAACATTTCTAGTTCCAGTATATAGCTGTTGTATTTTTTTTTTTTTTTTTTGGTTTTACTATTCTTCACAATTTATCAGATTGTTTCACTTACCATCTGCACCTCTTATGGTTCGAAGGGCAAAATCTTCAGGTTCATTTTTTAGTGGTCTTGAAACATGTATAGTTTGCTGAAGTGCAATGGAGTGTGCATGGTCCCCTGTTGTGGCACATCTGCTTAAGTGATCATAATTTGTATACATGCTTACTATCAGAGGTCCCACCACTTGTTGTGCTTTGCTTCATAAAAGAATTTTCAACGTTAGTTTCATGACTTTTTAGCATGGATGAAAATGTCGGTATTTATATCGGTAGCAGCCACATGGGGTGATACATTATGGTATCAAACATTGTGTCAACTCGGGTTACTATTGACCAAATCTTGAATTATGACATTGCAAAACTTATTTGCATACTGCTAAACGCAAATATCTTAGTTTTTCATAAAATGTTCAAAATATATTATACACTTGAAAATTTGTTACAACCAATGATTCTAGATCAAGTTACAAAATATCATTAAAAAAACTCAACTAAGAGTTTAAATTAGTACAAATATGATATGCAATCTAAATTGTGAGGCCCTCTATTATCCAAAGCCTCCGTAAGGGACAAAATACTTGCTATCCTGATGGAAAGAAAATAAGGAGAGTGAGTTGAATGCCTAACAAATAAAATTATGATCCAAGAATGAATATAACAACAAAAAATAACTACACGTGAGATTCCAACATGATGCAATAGAGAAAGAATCTGAAGCTATATTCCATCACCATTGGCCAATGTCTTGACTTAACTTTTTTTATTTTTGGCAAATTTAAACCTAAGGATATTTTATTCCATGGTTCTTACCATTACCAAAAAAAAAATTGTTTGCCCTTTAATTCCTTTTTGGTTCCTTCAGATTAAGGATGCTACAGATTCAAGGTCTCGTGGTGCTTCAAATCGTGGTGGTAGGAGTGGAATAGACCATTATGCTAGCCGAGGTAGCATGCCTCCATTTGTCTCTTCTGGTAAATGCCATTGCTTTATAACAATTTTAGAAGAGAATGAGTAAAGTAGGCAATTTGTTCTAAGTGATCAGTTTCATTTTTCCAGGATCTGGTGCTTCACTTGGGAAACCTACATACAAGAAAGAAAATGAAGCTACTTCTTATTCAAGTAATTCTTCCCCTGGTTTGATGGGACACAATGTGAATCACAGGGCACCAACCTTCAGGTTATTTTTCATTCTCAGATTATCAACCTTATTCTCTGTCTTAAATGCAGGCGAATGATTGTAAAATCTAATGAATTAATATTCAGAGATCAAGTCCAAATTCATCTTTGTCGTTATGCATGTTGGAACCTTCACTTTCCAGATGGTAGAATCGTGTTTTGTTGACAACTGTTATTGCTATATGATGTACTTCAAGAATCATATTTGATTCTTCTCTTTTAGCCATTGACAGTGATCTTCCACATTTAACCTGCGAATTGATCTTCACAAGTGGTGGAGAATTGTTTCTTTATCTGTAAATCACGCACTAGAGGAAATTTGCTGTCAACCAAGCTTTTAGGAGAGCTTCTAAGCATAAGAACGCTGTGACTATTTTTGACCAATAGTACTTTCCCCCTTTGCCTCCACTCTTCTTCCCATAGCATTTGATATTCTATGAGAAAAAGAGTGGCTTAGTGCTTAAGGTGGGATTCTAGAGGTCAAATGTATGTAACATTACTCCTACAATGGAGACAGGCCGTTTTTTGTGGTTTTAACATGTGACCTTCAGGTTACAATGAAACAACCATTCCGCTTTGCCAAGATGCACCCTTGCATTGGATCTTCTTTAACAAAAAAGAGTGACTTAATGCACAAGGCTCCCCAGGTCATGAGGTCTATGGAGGGTCAAAGAGCGCATTGCATTGCCTATTCATGTAGAGAGACTGTTTTTGTTATCTGGACCTGTGATAGTGGCCAATTTCTTTTTCCTTTTTTTTTGGTGGGGACTATGAAAATTCTTAATTCTTTTAGCTTCTGTATTTGTATCTTATGTGAGCTTTGCTCTTTATTTTTTTCTTGTTTTTGATATAGTGATACTTCCATGGACAACAAAGCATTCACCATTGACACAAGCGAAGGTATTTCATCTACCCATCTCACTTCTGGCTTTCAGCCTGCCTGGTGTGGAATCCCTGGTCAAGTATCAATGGCTGACATTGTAAAGATGGGAAGGCCGCATGGAAAGCCATCCATCAATCCAAACACAACCCAGAAGGGTACTAATCATCATCATCATGTAACGGCACCTCCATCAGCATCTGGACCCCATAACTTGTGTTCATCCCAAGATTATCCTCCTGAGTCAGGTGTTGCAATAGGCCAGCATGTCCCCCCCAATGATGACTGGCCCTTGGCTGAGCAACTTCAGGATGCTAATGTGTCCTCTATCGCAGATCCGTCTGTCGATTCTGGGCATTATGCAGACCAATCTAACTTGCAGTTCAATGGCAAAAACCATCAATTATATTCCCAGATAGATGATGTTCAGTTTTCCGAAGATGGTATGCTTGATAATGAGCATTCGGACCTTGTTGGAGCAATGCCTGGAACCACTAGAAAAGTACAGGAGGACAATTCAAGGGGCTCATCTGTTTTTGATGATGACTTGTGCAAGAATATGAGCCCCTACCAGGTCCACCGGCATGTTTTTGAGCAGCAAGAAGGTGAATATGATGCTCTGAATTTTTTTCTGCCCACTTTACATCTAGTTATTTGATTGTTTTTTCTGATCGATGTCCATATTGGACGTCTGAATCTCATTTCAGAGTATCAAGAAATATCTAAGTTTTGTGAATTTATCAATCTAAAGGCTGTTCAAAAGTGGAACTATAGAGGGTATTTTCACTCTTTAGGTTACTGTAGCTGTTATAGCCTCAGGATTGTATTTGATCTTTTGCATTTAGAACGCTGTGTTTAGAGAATTGTTGATTCATTTTGGCTAGCCTGACTATTTGAGTTGTATTACCCATTGTATCTTTCACTGATGAATGCTGAGTTTTCTCAACTTTGCACTGAGGATCACTACATGGTTGAGAGTAAGTGGTCCTTTTGGCTGCTAAAACCTTATAGCTCGTTTTCCCTCCATTTTTATGGCCTGTTTTTCCTCCATTTTTATGCTATTTGGATTGGTGATTTTCTTTCAATTTATTCATATTCACAATGAAGCATTTTAATGAATCGAATTACTTCTTGTAATTCACAGAGTGCTCTGAGGGGAAAAATCCATCTCTAATGTGCCAATAAACCTTTATCTTGAATGCGTTTGTATTTTTGTTTGAGAAGGCTTGGATAGTTTGATCACATTGCAGTCTTAAATATTTGTGTAAACATGAGGGGGTTGCTGACTCCTTTTTGCCTCTGCATTCTGTAAAGATTGGCACGTATTATATTCATAAGAAAAAGAATGCTGCTGTTGCACTATAATTCCACCGTTTTCTTTGTAAAGTCCCTGTGTAGCCATTGAAATGGGATCGTCAAAGTGAAATTTGTATATAATTACAGCTACTGATTTTGTGAAATTTCGAGAATATCCTGCGTAGAGCTCTCCTTGCCTTCTAAGGTTTTGGTGATCTTTGTTTCCTTGTATGCCAGAGGTAAGACTGGAGTTTCTGGGGTGAAAGTTGATCAAGGAGAGATGTAAGAGCTCATGATGTGGAATTCTTGAGTACCCTAATATTTGTCAGTTGATAGAAATGAATCAAATAAAAGAAAAGCGTTTTTATGCACCAATTTATCATCTCAATGGCAGTTCCACATGGGACATGAGGCAGCTATTATTGTCCATAATGCATTGGCGTTGTATTGATTGCAGTTGTGATGTTGTGGGTGTATTGTAAGCAACTGTAATGGTGTGCTGCAGCGGTCGCTCGTATATTGTAACTGTCGCAGCTTTTTCAGATACCCATGTCCCGAATGAAATGATGAATTCTGGAGATATTTTGTTCTATGGGCATTGGTGTTCTAGGTTGTGAAGCCAGACACACACATCTGTAAAAGAAAGCATCGGGTTGAATTTAGGTTCAAACAGTTCTAGATTGCAAACCCTGAATGAGCCTAGATATAAGCAAAAGGGTCACGCTTGAAGCAACCAGAGTTTGAATGAAGGTAACTTGCACGTTCAATCATCCGTTAGACAGTGTGTACGGAAATGTAAAGATCGACTTATTACCTGAACTATACTTGGGCTAGACAAGAAGGAAGGGAAATTCATCTCCATACTGATAGGGTCCACCTGTGCAGCACGAGTTGCCATTTCAGAAATGGCAGTTTTTTCTCCATCATGACATTACCCAAATATAATGGGTGTAAAAGCCAGGGCTAGGTACAATACCAAAATTCAAATGCTACAGAACCAATTTGTTCTTGTCGATTGAGGAGATAACCTACTAATTGTGGTCATTGCAGCTGTGAGTAAACTTAGCCTGTGTTATTGATTGAGGGAAAGTACAGTGATTGTTTTCACTGAAGACAGTTGACAAAAAAAAAAAAAAAAAGAACGTAGAATTAAAATAAAGGAAATACCTTGTTTTTCAAGGAAAACCTCTTTCGCAAGATTGTAAAGCTAAAGAAGTATGCCTTTTGTGCTTTTTGGGGGAATGGACTTTTCTGAGAAAGTTCTAAAATTTTTTTGCCAAAGTTGAAGAGGTTGGCACACTTGGTTTGTTCAACAAAATGATATGGCACTCAGTACATGGCTAGGTTTTACGTCTTAAAAAAGGTCTGATCTGCTTTTTGTTTCTGGAAACATATGAATCCAGTCTGGCTTTCATTGTTGATTAATGTTTCTGTTATTAAAGACTGAATTTAGGACTTCTTGTGACAACTCTACAGTAGCAATAGCAAATGGAAAAACTTACTTTTAGTCCTCTTTTGTGGAATTGGATGTGCGAATTTGAGATATGTTAAGGTCTTTTCATATTTTAGGCTTCCCGTGAATCCAACATTTGGGATTAGAAATTGTATGGATAAATGGTGAATATTATATCAAGTGATTTCAATTACTATTTAATCTCTGCCATTTATTTACTTAACTTCTAATCTTGACTGTGGGCTTCATGGGGTGCATAAAATGTGGGAGAAACTTAACTGCCCTCAGCATATTCCCGTGACAACCTTATTCGGGTAGTTAAATATGGTGTTTTACCTCTCTTAAGGCGAATTGGAGAATTCATGTGACAACCTCATTCAGGTAGTTAAGTATGGTGTTTTACCTCTTAAGGTGAATTAGAGAATTCATGTGACAACCTTATTCAGGTTACTAAACATGGTGTCTTACCTCAAGGAAAATGAGAGAATTATGGTGTGTTCTTATTACATTGGGCAATAATGTCATTAAATTAATGTATATCAATTTCGAGCCTTCTTCCACGTTCCTATTTGCATTTTTACGACCTTGTATGACTTTGATAAGCAGGGTGTTAGTGCTCTTTTAGCTTATCTCGAATGCACAGTGTTGTCCTTTTTGTTTATGAAATAGGAGTTACAGAACTTATACTCATTTTTACATTAATGTTGCAGTTGAAGATGCCAATGCATTAGCATCTTATGCAGCCACCAACTTACAACAACTAAGGTTATCGAAGGAGGGTGAGGAATCTCCATCTGAAGCAGGTAGCCCTGCTGTAAAAATCCCCGATCACCTGCAAGTTCAATCAGCAGACTGCTCGCACTTGAGCTTTGGCAGTTTTGGATCCGGGATGAGTGCTCCCTTTTCGGGACCATTTGCATCCATGTCAGTGAAAAGTAACTCAGAGGAGGCTTCCACGGCTGCAGCTGCTGCTGCTTCGTCAGGTGGCGACTCGGATACTAGGTATGCTCGGCTTTTGTGACTCTTCATTGGATCTTCTTTGCCAACTTTAATTTGCTGTATATATTGATCCTCTACAGAAATCCCAGTAACTATGGC
The DNA here is from genome assembly GCA_025585075.1 of Nepenthes mirabilis. Classification (NCBI taxonomy): domain Eukaryota; kingdom Viridiplantae; phylum Streptophyta; class Magnoliopsida; order Caryophyllales; family Nepenthaceae; genus Nepenthes; species Nepenthes mirabilis. The sequence continues at coordinate 8,156 of JAODPA010132871.1, read as the reverse complement.
GATGAGCATATCCAAACTGCATCAGATGGAAATATTACTCAGAGATTGGATACGAGTGCTGAAAGTTATGACTCACATTCAGCATCACAGCCGGATGTGTTGAAACAGGAAGAACCTGAAGTCTCGCAAGTGCATCAATACTCTTTTCCTTCATCATCGACAACTGATTATTCATTTGAAAACAACCAACAGTTGAATTCATCACTTGCTCACTCACAAGCAAGTTCTCAAATCCAGAACCTTCCTCCCTTATCGGGCGTCATGGTGAGTATATATTCTCATTTTAATTTCGCTTTGTTCTGGATCATTTGGTGATGTTGAAGGCTTAAACTGGAAATCATCATCTTTAAAAGTTAGCCAAATGTTTCTGTTTCTTTATTCTTATTTTGAATAATAATAGGCTTAAGGCTTTATCATCCTCTTTTGGAGATGAATTCAAATTTTTAAAGGCATCATTTTCTCTGGCTAGCAGCCAAGGAAGCATTTATTCTCAAATGGTTGGGCTTGGAATTCAGATCTTTCTCTGTCCTCTTGCCAGTTCGGCAGTTGCACACATCCATCCTTGGATAGTTTCTCGGAACCTCATCACAGTTGGTTCATTTGCAACATATTGGGCCATCGTCTTGCACGTTGACACAGAGCATCCTTGCTAATCCTGGCCTGTGCAACACTGGAGACTCACTATGCCACTGGTGAACACCAGTCTGGTCCACAATCTTAGACATTCGGTCTCTAGAGCCCATTCTTCAAGTATTGCTCCTAACACTCATGAAGGCAATTCATTCTGTGACACATTTTAGTCAGATGAGCATGATAATAAGTCTCGACCCTCATGTCTTGGCAACTAACAATAATCTTAATCTTAACCTCACATGTCATGTTGTCATCCTGTTTCATGATTACCGCATCATGAAACCGCGTCATGTTTGATTTGTTGCTTGAGGCATCCAATACAACAATGCAGTAGGACATTTTGACTTCTTAAGCATGCTCTTCTGAGCCACACAAAGAAATATCTGACAGGTTACATATCTCAAATAGCAAGAAAACCTAAACAGAGTATTTTTGTTTCCACAAAAGCTTTGAGTACAATCGAGATTCACCAAGACTCGGCTCAATCACTAGTTTCATGTCGCGCTCTCCGACTTTTACATGCACACAAATGAGGGTCATATTTCAGTTGTGGTTAAATCAGCTTTGATACCTGTTGGTCAGTCTAGTAGATAGACAACCAAAAAAGACAATGATGCCAAAACTTCTCCAAGTCAAGGCCATCCTTGTTCAAATTGAGGATTCAAAACCCCCATCTCTAACATTTAGCCCATCATGGATTGTCACTTGAATCCCTTAACATCTTTGACCTTAATTATAGGTTTGGTGGATGGGATGTTAATGGCTGTTGGTGGCTGCAGTGGTCCTCGTGAATGTTTGAGGTTGTGGCAACAGATTTCTAGAGTACAGGGGAAGAAAATAGTAGAGAGTAGAAAATCCGGTGAAGATTTGGGTTGGGATATTGATGGGATCGGGACATGTTCTGTGGGTGTGCCTTTTTTCATTGGAGTCATTCAGGCTTCTGATTTATCCTTGTTACTTAAACTACTTTTTTCTTGGTAGAATCTGACAGCAAGGATGAGGTCGTATTTTATTGAAACTACATCGTTTTGGTTATGATCTGGCAAGTGTTAAACAAAGTTAGTTAGATACGAGTTTTATTTCTCCTCAATGCTGCTTGGTTGTTCAATGAAAAACTGTGCTGACAATTTGACAAACAAAGAAGGGGGAGGTCCCGTTAAATTCTTAATAATCAGAATATTTTTGTATAAAAAAGGATCCCTTTTTCTGCTGTTTCAACAGAAATTCATTCCATGCTGGGTAATTAGCAATAATATTTCTATGGACTTATGGAAATCTGTTTCATGTAGCTTGGCAAGGAAATTTTGAGTCTTGAGTACAGGGCCGGCTATATGTAAGATCAATTGCTCATGTAATTTGGGATCATTATTTTGGTCAACTAGTCGTGTAAGCTTTTACTCGAGGTGCTCTTGGCCCAGTGAAGGACATTATTCTGCATTAGCACTATTACACATTTTCTTTTCATAAGCTCATAGTACTAAGCTGGTATATAGAAATCATGTAGATTTGTTGGTGTTTTATGTCTGGATAAGGGGATGGTGTGTTATATTTAGGGAGCTGGGTAAGATTGACAATAATTGCGACACATTATGACAGTCTTATAATATATTTGACAACAAAAACAATAATAAATCTTTAAGTCTTATTAAGGGGGTTGGCTATATGAATTCACTTTTATTATTTCATTTGATTTAATGTATTATTCTCCTAGAGTATAAGTAATTTTACATTATTTTATCCCCCCACCGCAAGTTTTCATATGTTGACCTCTTCGTTTTTTTCTTTCAAATTGTTTATCTCCACACTCCAAGTTCTGATTTAAATATCTGACTATACTTCTATCTGGTTTTTGTACACATGGCAAGCCAGTGAGGCTAAAAAATCAAAGATTGGCTGACTTATTTTGTTGCGTTGGATGATTGACATGTTGATTCAAATTAAAACTAGTTATTAGTTTAAAGCCTGACTTCATCAAAAGGGGAAAAAAAAATTACCCCCTCGATAATGGTAATGGAATTGATTGATTAGAGGGTAAACAATAGTTAGGTCGATGTATTTTGATCTCGAGGTGACCGACTCAAACAATAAAATCCTCTAAACTTCCCTTGAGCCCGCAATTTGGGTAGTTTTGTATATTGAGCCACCCTTTTTCAAAAATGTGTGGGTGAACCCTAGTGCAATCGTTATATTACATTATTGTGAATTAAAAGCCATGTCTAATGTGTTTATATTATGGAATAGCCTTTCTGCAATGTCATTGAAAGGTAAGGTTGTTGCATAACCCTTTCGGTCCCCTAAATGTGACAACATTATGCATTGAGTTCCTCTTTTTAGTTATCTTTTTGCGTGTTTTGCTTCATTTTGACGTGGAAATTACAGGTTGCAAGTATTTGACCCTCTTTAGAACTTAAATGTTGAAGTCTCATGTCCTAGGCAATCCTTTTCATGTCTATTTTTTGTTGTGTGCTTCTAAATCCATGCTCCATTGTTATACAGGCATATTCGAATACTTTGCCTAGCACTCTGTTGGCATCAAGTGTTCAGTCTGCAAGGGAGGCCGAGCTCTCATATTCGGCCTTTCCAATTACTCGTTCGATGCCTACAAAGTATAGCAGCACTATGTCTTCTATTAGTGGCCCAACCATTTCCATGGCAGAGGTGATTCATTGCGACTAATTTTTCGGATTTTCTTTCCTCATAGAAAAACACAATTTTGAAGATTTGCTTTCTCGGTTTTAAGTATTATTGCCCATAGTTTGTGCCTTCTGATATATCAAATGCATAAGAGAAATGTTATGTCCCAGGGCATTAAATCTGCCCCCCTTAATGCCGCTCCGGTGCACTAAGCTCCTACAATGCGTGGAATTTGGCGAAGGATCAGACTTACGAAAGGGAATTTTTGTATCGGCCTCTGATACTGACCAGTATACGTCATTATATCAATCGATACAACTAATATTTTCTAATATATCGGCTAATATTGCCCCCAGGTTCCAATTCACAGAGGATTTTGCATCCATATGTTGATTGCCTACATGTATCACCCAATATAGTTGATATCAATATGGCCGTGATCATGGATGAAAATGTCGGTATCGATATCTATTGAACATATCGGACAATATGTATCAATATCAAATATATTTGAAAAAAAAATTTCTAAAAATTATAAGTAGATAGGACTATATCAGCCAATATATCATAATATATCACAAATATAGTAGCATATAATGATAGTATTATGGTAATTGAAAATATCGGTATTAAGGGGCCAATATTAATACATATTACCTGATATTTATATTAGTGGCCGTGATTGATATTGATATTTTCATCCGTGGTTCGACTTTGGATCTACCGTGTACAGTGTTATCTTGTACGCATTTCCACGACTTGAGACCACTTTCAGTGCATCTACCAACCGTTTCCACGACACAGCTCGAATTCTGTCCTCCCTTGATGATAAATAATCTAGAAACATTTTTTTTTGCTCGAAGATGTGTAGTGGTTGTATGTGAAAAACATTCTTGGGTTCTAATTCCTTTATTGTGAACATGTAGGCTTTAAAGACGAGCAACTTCTCTTCTCTGCAACCGACTCAAACCCTTCTTGGCAGCAGCATTTCTGGAGGTGCAGCTCTCCCGCAACACCTTCCTGTGCACCCGTATTCCCAGCCATCGCTTCCTCTTGGACACTTTGCAAATATGATCAGCTATCCTTTCTTGCCTCAAAGCTTCACGTATATGCCATCTGCTTTCCAGCAAACATTTGCCGGCAACAGCACCTACCATCAATCCCTTGCAGCTGTGCTTCCTCAGTATAAGAACAGTGTTTCGGCCAGCAGTTTTCCTCAGCCAGCTGCTGTTGCCTCGGGATTCGGTGCCTTTGGGAGTTCGACCAGCATTCCCGGGAACATCCCACTCAATCCAACGGCTGCTGCGGCCGGAACTTCGATCGGTTATGATGACATTCTGAGCTCTCACTATAAGGATGGCAATCACATGCTCTCTCTACAACAGGTACGTGTCCCATAGTTACAAATATCAGCTGATATTGTAATGTTGGTTGATATGTATTAATATCGGTACCCCTCGATACCACTATTTACTAATACCATAAAAATATTGTGTTATATTATTGCATTGGCTATATATTATGATATATTGTTTGATATTTACCCAATATATCGGCCTATATGGCCCTATAAGCATATGATTTAAAAAAAAAAAAAAATTCATCTGATATATCCGATATTAATATGTATTGTCCAATATTAAAATAGCCGTGATTAATACCGATATCGATATTTTCATCTATGGCGGGGGGCATTGGAAAGACTACCCTCCTCTCTTCTGTAATCCCGTGAGAGTATTTTCATGAGGACGGCTTTTATTTAAAAATTTATCATAATGGATTAAGATATAATATTTTTTGTGTTCTTGAAGTGATATATTGTGCTTGAGAATTTGGTGAAATGGATGGGTAGGAACTTGTAATCTACGATTACAAAAACCCGAAGATAGGATCATCATTAAGAATCAATTTCATATTGGCATGCTCAATTGTCACTTTACTCTCGCTATGCTAAGCTGTTTAACTTTTGTTAGCTTGCGGTATGTATTTTATGTCCCTTCTCATGCATGTACTCTTCTAGTTTTTCTAAATTATTCGTGCAGATGCACATAATTTAGAAGAATATGCAATATTTATATCCGAACATGAAAGTAGAAGAGATGTGGGAACCACTTATGTTAAATAATTGAAGCCGATAGAATCATTTAGAGAGAGGATCATTTGATCTGGTGTCCTCAACCGTAGCTTACATATGCGTCGGCTGAAATTATCCAAGGATTTGGGGTTCGTTTCTTTTAAGTGTTTGTTGAGTTTCGAGATTGGATCCCTTCCCACTTTAGGTATTGTCCGTTTGGGACAGATCCGGTTGCTAATCCCGTCCCGTATGGTTATCCTTGAAAAACCCCTCTCACATTGAGAAGGGAGCCTACCTGCTTATAACTAGGAGAATATCTCTTTACTCGACTAATATAGTGCAGTTCACCCGGTTGTATTCCATGTCCGGTATACTATAGATATCCTAAAGTATCGCCTTGTTGGTTTGACAGAACGAGAGCTCACCGTTGTGGGTCCCAGGCCTCGGGTCGAGAACAATGTCGGCAGTTCCTGCGAGTACATATTACAGCTTCCAGGGCCAAAGCCAGCAGCCTGCTGGATTCCGGCAAAACCAGCAGCCGTCGCAGCACTATGGGGATCTTGGGTACCCGAATTTGTACCACTCTCAGAATGGACTCTCACTCGAGCACCAGCAGCAGATATCCCGAGACGGGGCCCTCGGCGGCTCTCAGGGACAGCCCAGGCAGACCCAACAGATATGGCAAAACAGCTATTAATCTATCCATCAATGTTATGAGCCTTTGGGTTTTTCAGGGCGTCATGGTTGAGCCCAGCGATGGCCCGGCTCACATCTGTAGCCAGGTTGTGGGTATTTATGCCGTCATGGAAGGAGAAATTGATCGGCAGCTACAGCCCGATGCCCCGAGATTGGTTTCGGTTTTCAGTTTGGCTAACGTAGGGAAAAAACCACCGCTGATTTCGTGTTTGTGGACGTGCTTGTTTGAATTTCTTCCCATGTTTTCTCCTTTGTTCTTTTGATAGGGGGAAATTTGTGCTAATGATGTGTTCTTTGTTATCCTCTTTCCTTAGTGGTGTTTGTGTTTGTTTAAGTTTGGAGCGTTCATTTTAAGTTTTAATCATTCATAGTTTATTTTACTGCTAAGATTATTAGTCTAATTTATCAAAAAAGATAACCATTACGTGAATCACTCAGTATAAAAAATTAATAATAAAGAAGAGACCATTTAATGAATGTCACTTAATTACGTTTCTGTTGAACTATTGATAGAGAGGGGATGTGTTTTTACAAAATCGATAATTGTCAAAAATATTAGAATTTATATCAGAATCTTGGTGTGTTCTAGAGACTGCTGAAAGATGGGTTCCAGTGGTTCTGGAATCAGGTTGTTTTGAAGCGTCAAAATGCTCCGGGTCTTGCAGGAGGAAGTGACACCCACAGTTTTGGTGGGTGGATTTCTGAAGGCATGATTAGGTTCCTGAACAGACTTATGGATGCCAGCAGGATCAGTTTTGAAAGAAAAAAATATATATTTTTTCATGGAAAACCACATTTCTAGAATGAAAAATTACATTATTCTCAAGGTCCAAAAGTTTATATCCCTTTATTCCCAAAGGATACCCGAGGTAGACACATTTTCTTCCCTAGGTTCAAATTTCTTTCTGCCTTGAGAAAGAGTGGAGGCAAAACATAAACATCCAAAAGCTCTAAGGTGATTATAATCAAGTTTGACACCAAAAAGTAGTCGTAGGGCCTTTATTTTTCTGAAGTATTGGTGTCTAGTTTAAAATATGAACCCAGTAAGAATGCAATCACTCTAGAATTGTAAAGGAATTCCACCATTAAACGTTACAGTTTCAGCCACATTTAGGAGATATTGATGTTTTCATTCAAAAATGCCGCCTTGTTGTGGAGTCTTTGTCAACAGAATATCAGCAACATTAATTACCAAAATTATGTATAGTTTTTTTTTTATTAAGATTATTTTAATTGATTGTAATTAGGACATAAATTGAAAAAATAGAGTGTTGTTGCGTCCTCGTGCTCTGGCTGTCCGTCGTTCGGAGTGTGAGCGGCTTTGTGTGTTTGCGGACGGACAGAAACGGGAATCTCAGAATGAATGAAAAACGAGCGGTGAAATAGGAGTACGAGGACACGAAGTGAACACGCAGATTTACGTTGAAAACTCCATTGTATAAAAACGGGTAAAAAACTACGGCAACAGACGGAAGGTCCGAGAAGTTTCACTATTTTGGTGAAGGAGTACAACGAAAACCTGTGGAGCTATTCTCTTTTGCAGGGAATTACAACGTGAGAAGTCTGGCTTCTTTTTTTCTCCCTTCACTCTTTCTCTTTTCTCTCGAGGGTTATTTGTTCTAGCGTGTTCAGATGGAAATTCTTCTGAATCCTTTTTTAGTAGCCTGAAAGAGGGTATTTATAAGAAATGTGGTGCCGTTGAAGACGTGACACGTGGCACTGGCACGTCAGGCCTGCCTGCCACCACCACTGTAGGTGCGGCTGTGACAGGGACACCTGTCACAGCCTACAGATACGGCGTGCAGGGGCACATGCCCTACAGGTATGGCGTGTCAGAGGCTATTGATCACTCGTGGCAGCGCGTACCGTGCAAGTCATCCGAACTGGCATCCTTGGTTATTTTGACTTTTTTGGCTGTCCTCGTTCTCATATGGGTCACAGTGTCCTCTCGGACCGTCAGTACCATTCTTGGTTGCTTAGTTTGATTCTGCGGGCACTCGGAACAAACTTAGTCATTTGGGCCTAGTTGGGCTTGTGGGCCTCTTGAATCAGCTTACCCATGTGGTCCTCTAGGCCTGCAATTGTAATTTTGGGCCTTAGATTCCGAGACCCATCATTG
>JAODPA010132860.1:4240-16665 GCA_025585075.1 Nepenthes mirabilis | reverse complement strand
TATTTCTTCACATAATTTTATAATTTCTTAACTTAAAACACTGAATTATATTATCTTTAATTATGTAGAATCATTCTTAGAAGCTCGAAGAAATAAAACTAGCATGATTTAATGCAGAATTCAACAACAACACATGTAGAATAAAATTCAAAAACTTGGTAAAGAATTCAACCAACAAGCAAAGTCTTTTACTGAATTTTAGAACATTTGTTTTATGATTTTTAATATGCAAATCGCTCTCCACAAAATTAAAGCGTGTAGATGTATTAAACTATGATTTTAGAACATACATGAAGTTAAATTGCAGAATTCAGAATATATATGGGGTAGACTTGAATATAGGCACAATTCTTTGTAGAATTTTGCTATAAAAACGATAAGAATTGACATGCTTGCTCAAAATAAACACTATATTTTGAATTCATATTATGTATGAGTATTTAAATAAAAAAATACTAAAAAATCAGCAAGGAATAGCAACAAAGGAAGAAAGCTCAAAAATACACATGCCTTGGCTCCGATTTACCCAAATTCTCAATTAAGTTAACTGAATTTGGACTTCTTTGATCTTCTCTCTCCTTCTCTCTCTTCTACTCAATTGCTTCTTACTCTACTCTCGAAAATCTAGTAAAAAATGACAGAAATGAGTCAAAAAGTCTTATTTATACAGAGTGGTGCTCGAATACTACTTAGGCGTACATTGAGCATTGATACTTTTGGAACACTGTGCTCCAGTGCGACTTGGGCGTGCCTTAGGTGCGTACAATCTACCAATCGATCGCTCAAGCGTTCCTCGAGTGTACATTGAGCGTACACATTCTACCAATCTGCGCTTGTGCGCATATTCGGTGTACCTTAAGCACTAGCCCCATGAGTTTTAGCACTCAGGTGTGGATTGGGCTTCCATTAGGTGTCGGTTGGGCCTCCATTAGGCATCAAGTCAACCGGTCAAATTTTTTACTTTTTAACTTAATTTTTCACATATTTTAATATTAATTTTAATTACATTACCTTAATCATTCAATATTATCATTAATGAAAGACTCGAACCTTACACATTAGCCTACAGATAATTAACGTGAATAAACTCGAATTGTCTGGTGTACGATATGTTCTTGATTTTCAATTAAATTTGATTTTAATCAACAAGCTTGACAAGGAAGATCTTTACATGATATTAGATAAAAGTCTAATAAAAACTTACAAAAGATTTCGCAATTGGGGCAAGAGGAACAAATAATCAAGTTGGTACTTGATGGATACTTTTATTATAAAGGACAATGTCAATGTGGCTAATAGAAGATATGGTCAAGGTTGTGGGAGGAAACTAAGGAGTGTAAGGGAGAATGATTTTAGTAATGTGAATATGTTAAAGGAGAGTGGTAATACTGTGAGATTTTCTGTGGAGCGGAAGAATGTATTGTTCAAATTTGTAAAAATTTGATACCTAAATCTCCATTGATAGGAAGTTGCAAGTATATAAGAGATTATAGCGGCATGCTAAAGAGGCCAGTTTCCTCACATGGTCGAGTGGAAAGCTTTATTTGATATTTAGTTACTCCATTGGTGTCCATGAGACCATTTGGGAATGACTCTCCAGCCCTCCCAGAGAAGGCTTCTAGCAGCAAACGATAGAGGATAGGAGTTAGGAATGATATCATTAGTTTTAGCGACAATGATATGACATATGAAATAACTTTTTATTTTGACCCTCTTACCAAATCTGCACTTATCTCAAACGGAACGATCAACTATCACTTGAAATGAGTCTTTATTAATAATGTAAACTCAAAAAATTTGTCATATCTCGATGCATAATTTAAATTCAAACTAAGAAAGGATCAAATAAAGCCAGTAAAAAGACCCCTATACGGAATCAACAACAAACCCATTTCAATCTAGGAAACCATCCAACTGGAGGTCATACTAGGAACTTACTCAAATGTATCCCACATACTTACATTTCTAGTAATCGACCTATCCTTGGTTTATAAAGCTATTTTTGGATGACCATACTTAATCGTATTTAGAGCAGTGACATCAATCTCACATCCCAAGATGAAGTTCATGACAACACACGACGTCAGAGAGGTCCTAGACAACCAAGCCACTGGCCAAATATGCTATTTATCTCAAATCAACTAGACGATCCCAAATCATTCGATTGAAGATTTTGCTCTTAGAGATGAAGTGACACTACAACAAAGATAGCCTAGCAAATCAACTCGTTAGATTTCCCTAGATCCAATGAGCTTGAAAAATGTATACAGATCGGAAGCTCACTGTCAGATCACCTGTGTAGACGGTTGATGACTTTCCTTCGACAAAACTCAGGTGTATTTGTATGGACTTCCGTTGACATGTCAAGAATACCAACAAGAGTAATGGTCCATAAATTGGATCTCAATACCGATCGTAAACTGGTCTGGTCAAGTAGAAGCAAAGGAATCATTCCATTGAGAAGTTAATTCTCATAGTCATCCTGGACTGACTATCAAATGTGGTACTCATCAAGAAGAGTAATGAAAAATGACAGACATGCATTGATTTAACTAATGTGAATAAAGAATATCCGAAAGACAACTTTCCATTGCCAAGAATCGACTTGTTGGTAGACTTAACATCCGAACACGAGTTGTTAAGTATCATAAATGCCTATTCAGGCTACAATAAGATCCAAACCAGCCTCGATGATTAGGAATACATATCATTCATGATAAATTAAGGAATTGACTACTATAAAGACATATCCTTCGGTCTAAAAAATGTAAAAATCACATACCAGACACTCGTAAACAAAATATTTGAGAAACAGATCGGTCAGAATATGGAGGAATATGTAGATGATATGCTCGTCAAAAGTATGGTAGTCGATGACCATATTTGTGATCTCAGAGAAGCCTTCGAGATACTCCGAACACACCGGATAAAACTGAATCCAACGAAGCATATATTTGGAGTAATTTTAGGTAAGTTTCCAGGCTTTATCGTCTCTCATTAGGGAATCGAAGTAAACCCTGAGAAGATAAAAGCCATTATAACATTGAACCACCTCGATCAATAAAAGAAGTTCAGAAACTCATCGGGAGACTCACAGCACTCTCCCGATTCCTTACAAAGTCAATAGAAAAATATCTTCCCTTTTTCAAGGCACTAAGAGTGAGAAATGGTTTCCAATGGACTACCAGCTGTCAAGCAACCTTTTAAAAACTGAAAGATTACCTTGCTAGTCCACCTCTCCTGAGCTTTCCGAAAGAAGGTGAAGATTTATTCCTCTATCTTGCAATCTCAGACACAAACCTGAACTCAATTCTAATCAGGCAAAAGTTTGAGGTACAACAACTGGTCTACTACGTCAACAAAATCCTAATAGACACCGAAATCTATTACTCACACACTGAAAGAATAGTTCCGACACTGGTCTACTCTAGCAGAAAGTTACGACCATACTTCCAGGCTTACCAAATTATCGTCTTCACGGATCAACCGTTGAAAGGGGATACTTCAGAAACATGACATGTTTAGACGATTGATCAAATGGACTATCAAATTGGACAAGTTTGATGTGGAGTTCCGACCGCAATCAACCATAAAACATCAGCCCTTCACAGACTTCATAATTGAAGTGGCGACCTCAATTCCCAATGTCCTTGATACAAGCGAAGATACCCCCCAGTATGAAGAAGCTGAATCATGGATCTTGCATGTAGATAGGTCAGCAACACAATCAATAAGTGGATCAGGCACGATCTTAAAGATTTTGGACGGGTTATAGATAAAATACTTGATGACCCTCGAATTTCCAACCACTAACAATGTGGTCGAGTACGAAGCCTTATGAGCCTACTTAGGCCGGCAAAAGAATGCTCAACAAAGAATCTTATCATCAATAGTGACTTATAACTGATCATCAACCAGGCCCTTTATAGACTTCAAAGTATCTAGCCCTTTTCTCGCGAGATACCTTGCTAAAGCGAAGGGCTTGACTGAAACTTTGGACGGGTGACAATACTCTGCGTCCTGAGAGAAGAAAACTAAAAGGTGGATCAGCTGGCAAAAGTGGTAACAACTGATAACCCCTAGTAATATGCCTATGACATGCATGAAGTTTTTGTAACCCCAAGCATAGAAGTCTTAGAGCAAGAGATCCTCCTGATCTCAGACGGCGATACCTAGATGACTCTATACAAAAGGTTCCTCATCAAAGGCCTTTTGCCAGAGAATCCAGATGATGCCAAATGCATTAAGAAGACAATACTGATGAGGTTATTTTGTTCCCTACATGCAGTATCTTACACCAAAAGAAGCTAACTACATGCTAGGCGAGGTGCACCTTGAAATCTGTAGATCACACATTGGCGGCAAGAACCTAGCATTCAAGATTATGCGGTAGGACTACTATTAGCCAATAATGAAAAAAAATGTCATGGAATTCATGAAGAAGTGCAAAAATTGTCAAATTCATGACAATATTCAACATCAGCCGCACACAGAATTGTAAACCCTACAATCACCATGGCCATTCAGATAGTGGGGGCTCGACATCCTAGACCCATTACTCATCACCTCAAGGCAGAGAAAGTTTATTATAGTCAGAATTGACTATTTCACCAAATAAGTAGAAGCCTCCCCACTGGCATGGATCATCGAGTAGAACGCCATAGAGTTCGTTCGGTAAAATATTATATGTATATTTGAAATTTTTGAGGTCATGGTCATCAACAATGGAATCCAATTCATTGACAGAAGATACATCAAGTACTACTGGAGTTTGAAAATCCGAATGGTTCACACTTTTGTCGCCTATCCACGGGCAAATAGGCAAGTAAAAGTAACGAATCGCACTGTCCTACATGGGTCGAAGATGAAGCTTAAAGATGCAACGGGCTCTTAGGTGATGAACTACCTTCCGTGTTGTGATACTATTGGATGACACCTAGGGAACCGACATGGGAGACACCCTTTAATTTATGCTATGAAATTGAAGCGGTTATCCTAGTAAAAATCGGCATGGATAACCTTTGAGTCAAAAATTTTGACCCGTAAAGCAACTTTCAACAATTTAGAGAGCATCTTGACTTGTTCAAAGAGGCCTAAGACGCGACAAGGCTGTGCATAGCAACCTATTAGTAATGAATCGTTTGATATTACAATAAGAATGTGAAAGCATGTTAGTTCGAGGTGGGGGCCTAATTCTATGAAGTATAGAGGCAATCAACAAAACTACCGACAGAAACAAGCTATCTCCCACTTGAGATGAACTGTTTCTAGTCTCAACGATTCTCTGAAATAGGGTGTACAAGCTACACACCTAAAATAAAAAATTGGTCCCAAGGATATGGAACGCCATCTACCTTAAGAAATACTATCAATGAATCCTTGCTAGGTACAAGTACGCTTAGCACATGTCATGCGAGCTGCTTGTACGATGTAATCATGTTTCGATTAATAAAATAGCCATTCATTTATCTCATTTTTTGCTCATCCGAGTGCTTGTGTGGCTATATAAATTCAATGGCCTAGACTGCCCTAGGTCTTGTGAAATGCTTCTCCTGTTAATCGACCTACTAAAACATGGTCTAAACCTCGGTCTTATAAATCGAGTGGCCCGACAAGGTTAAAGAGGACAACTTGGGTGCTTAAAGACAAAAGTCAAACCCCCTTTGAGCGGCTAAAATAAAACAAAACCTTATGGGCTTTTTAGCATGCGTGCGATAATTTCTTTCAATAGGAACGAGTACCATCAGTTGATGATGATCAACGGACTAGCACTCGATGTATCAGTACGACAACTCCCTTTAATAGGGATGAGTACCATCAATTAAGTGTGGGTGACGGTCTATCCTTCGTCAAAGCCTGGTGACTATGGCAATTAAACTTAGTCCAGTACCAAAAGGCTTTGAAGTGCTATGATATCCTTTCATAAGAAAGAGCACAGATGGACAAAGAAGTCCAATCAAACCTAGAAACAATAGCAATAATGTTTAGTTGACAAAACCGAACAAGTGTTGAGTAAAGTAAGTTAATATAAATGAAGACATCAGTGACAATGATCAAAATGTTCTAAGTGATTTATTAAAGAATCAATATATACATGTATAGCGAGGGGAGTCCATCAGAGAATTATAAAATATTGCCTAGTGCCTACAACTCGAATAAACGACTATCCTAAGGTTAGGAGCCCCTTGGTGGCCATGGCGAAGGCTCCCCTCCTATTTTCGGGAAATCAACCAAGTCAGATCGACGTTGAGCTTCAACGTTTCTCGGATCAAGGAAGCCAACAGGATAGTCGAGATCAACTAAGGATACAATCTGTCTACAATGACAGATGTCGTCCCAGAATCTATCATCTAGCACGTGGCCAACTTCTTTCAGATAGAATTGGGTCTTCAACTCTCCCTCGAGTCAAGCACACTTACTCTAGAGATCGATGAGTTGCTACTCAACCTCCTGAAGCGTGTCATTGAGCGAGGCAATCCGATCTAGAGTTTGCGTTTGTTGATTTGAAAGCTCTCAGGATCTCACGTTAGACTCAGACAGTACTCGGTCGAGGAAAACGACCCAGTCATGACTCTATTGAGTCTTGACAATGGCAGTGTCCACTCGAGCTTCCATCTCCCTAAGCACAACAGGATCTGCATGCATTTGAGATAAGCGAGAGATCTCGACATCTCACCAATATAAAGGCTCCTCTATCACTCAAAGCACTTCCTGCACTTTTCGAGCAAAAGGGAATGGTTAGCTAGGAACAATAATGAAAAGCATAAACATGAATTGAAGAACTCTGTGAAGTAGTATCTCAAGGATAGATGGACCCTCCTGATGAGATCGACTAGGAGAACCTCTGCCCTAGATCCAGACGAAGGCCATAACCAAGATAGAGGCTGCACCTGGTGATAAGGTAGCACCACAAAACTCAGAGAGAAAGGAGATACCCTCAAAGCCCCCAGAAGTTCTAGTATCCAAGCATCTAGATGAGACACCTCCTCAGTAGCCTCGGCCTCTGGGTTATTTTTAGTTATTTCTCCGACTGTCTGATCATTGTTAGCACCTTCCTCAATAAAAGCAACAGGAGGTGTGGAGACTGATGCTTAGAGCAATGAGGGGACCAAGACCGAGACCCCATACTCAGTTATAGTAGGGGCATCAATCGGCTCTCCCGATTCGCCAACCAATGGGTCATTTATTCCAGCAGCAGCAAAATTAGTAGGGGGCTCACCGCCCTCAACTTGTTCGATCGCCTCTTCAAAAATTGAATCAACCAGAGAAGAATGAGTGGAACCTGGCCTACGCGATGACTCGTCGGCAACCGAAGGAGATGCCTATTCACAAGCCTCATCGATAGCTTGACTGTAGTTAGAATAGGTGGGCAATGGAGGGCCCACCCTACCAACTGCCCGCTCAAGAGAATCCTGGATATTAGATCTCCTAACTTTCTCTTGGGTTGATGGAATGGCATGACGGTGACATTATTCCCTTCAATCCTGACCTCCTACTGGACTTCAGTGAGTGCCTTTTGGTTGAGCCAGTGACTCATACGATGTAGAATAACAACATTCTCCTCAATGAGCCTTGTCAGAGGGTGAATCATTTGATTCTCCCTTTTGAGGACATCACTAGAGTACACACCATTGACTTTGCCCCAATTATTGAAAATGGTCCAGTCGGAAGGAACCATCAACGGTCCTTCCAACCCTTTATTGCATCTAGATTGCCCTCATTTATTTTGAAACCCTTATGAGGGGTAAGGGAAATTCAGTCCGTGTTTTGATTGAATCAAAAGATTACCTTCACTGCTCAGGCATTCAGGAAACGTTTCTTGGAATGAAAGAAGATGTACAAAGAAACTAGATATCGCATAGCGTTAGGGTAGAGATGAGCTACAATAATTTTTAGAACTACCCAGATCTCATATAGCTCTTTCTTAAATGGAAGATGATGGCATACTTTTAGATGGGCCTCGTAGATGGTGATAAATCCAAATCGAGGAGCACAAGCCCTATTTTTTAACCTAGGCATCACGTACGGAATAGCATAGGAAATACTATACATATCATACAGAGTGTCCACTTCCTAACCTATGAGAACAGACTAGATCGCGGCGATACCCTAGGGTGTAATTTAAGAAACCATGAAAATAAGCAGGGAAGAAGAGCAAACTAGGGCAAAGTGATTCAAAGAATGAAGAAGTGTAGAAGTGGCAAACGGCTAGAGTTTAAATAGTCAAGGCCTTGACTTAAAAACGGCATCGATTGCAGGTACCAAAGAGGTGTATCTCCATAATGGCCGCGGCACATACCTGCACCGTAGAATGCTATGACACACTAGTTTCACTATGCCAATAATGATAACTTGACGCTGCTTCTCTCTATGCAGCCTGTTGACCGCTGACGGCTCTAATGCCTAAATTGACGACAAACTAGCGGCATGGGTTACGATGACCGAATACTTTGCTTTCCAAGACGACAAACTAGCAGTGTGAGACCTAGATGAGCTTGAGACAAATTTGATTAATTTACATAATGACCAAGTGTTCAGGATAAACTATTATCAGTTGGATTGTTAGAAGATCGAGTTATTAGTGGTCTGAATTGTCAGAAGTTACGTAATAAAAAATAGCATTCTAAGTGTTTCAACTATTCAAATTATATAAGAATATTGGAGTCATGCAATAAAGACAAAAATACTCAAAAATTTTTATTCATTGATTCATTTTACAAAATATACCAATTTTATAATAGCGAAAGTACAACTCGGAAGGAAATAAATAACATATAGAACCGCAGCCTAACTACAGTAGTCCAACTAACCTTCAGGACGGATGAAAGAGTAGAAAGGCCATCTTGACAAGAACAGAGCACAGTTCTTTGAATTGCTGCGCTTGCTTTTAACAGGGAGGCAAACTAAAAGAGAAGAAAAAAGTCCATTCCTGACGACTGTAGAACAGTCCTCTCAAGAGTAGCAGAAGAGTAGAGTTCCTAAAACGGACAGGAAGAGGAACAACCATCTCCCATTCGAGGATTAAGACACCTCCTCCTCAAAACTGCATTAGAGAGCACTGCCTAACACAGATGGGAGAAGAGAAAAAAACTGCCCCCAAAACCCGTGATTTTTCTCAGTATAACGAAGATTTGATTTTGGGTCGAGTATAAAAGAGAAAAATCAAGACAGATTCATATATAAAAGAGGGAAACCAAGGCAAACTTCAGGCACATCCCTAAACGTCAGCCTCGTACATTAGAAAAGAACTCCCTCTAACTTTGACTAATGGTTATGAAGGCTCCATGTTAATTCCAAATAGACTTGCTTCTTAGCAGATGAGGATTGCTTCGTGATACAAGGTATAGAGAGCCCATCCATTTATAACTGAAAAAAATATTAGCAATTATTAAATCGAGATGATTGTGCATCTCAGTACTTGGTAAAGAATCAAATCAAATCCTACCAAACAAAATAAAGAATCTACAGAGCATATCTAGAAAAAGCACACGTGAAAATTTGCTACTAGCATCCCATCATAAATATGCCAAGAATTAAAAATTTAAACCTCCTCGAATGGAGGGTTAATAATGGGTACAATGATTCATGGGTTAGCCCAAAACTCAACCTGTTGAAGGAAGAGAAATCCAAACAACGATGGCCCACCAAAAGACCCTCCGAGTCTAAGATCTAGAAAGCGTTGTTGTTGACCCAAGCAGTCCAACAGATACTGTCCAACAGAAAGTGAACAATTAGGGAAAACTAGTGGACTGTCCAAATGGCTGCAACTCTAACTCAGTAGTCAACAACCTTTATAACTCAGCGGATGATTGTACGCAACTATGACCAGTGTACTGTCCTCATGATCACTGGGACACAGATTACAAAGGACAGCTGCCTGAGCACCATCGAATAACAGGTGCACTAACTGTTTACAGGAGCTGCACGAGTATTGCTCCACTAACTTGCAAAGTCATAATATTTAGAGTCGGCTAAACCAACACTCCACTCTACAAATACACCCTCTCCTCCACAAGAGAGGAGATCTGATCCAATCATGAAATTCTTACGGTTTAGAAGAGGAAAAAACCACTCAAGCTCTTGAGTGAACTTCTAAAAGCCATTCTCCGATAATTTCATCTCTCAAAAAAGCCACTATCCAATAAGTACACTTTTCTTTAAGCCACCCTGTCCATGAGTGTCTCACCTAAGAAGCCACTCACTTCTTTGAGTGCATTAAACGGAACCCAATCCTCCACTATATACTTAATCCTCTTACATACTTGTCTCTACGCATATTTATCTTCCCATCTTTCTCTACCCATTGAAAAGATTATTAATTTGAGCACCAGAAAATATACCGGAGATCGAGTCCCGTATTTGTTTGAACTCTCGTTGGTTTGTTATGGTATGTAAGATCCATATTCAAAATAATAAATACCGAACCCGCTTCAATCGGATTCCTAAATAGGTAGCTCTCTAATTCGTTCAATACTTCAAATTTAGAGATGTTTTATTATATATAATTTTTTAATTTTTTTTTAAAAAATTTATAAGTAAATTTTTATTTAATAATAAAAATGAGAGATATAGACCCTCAATGCAGGTAATAAACGTTTTGGGTTCCTCTTGGGCTGGACCTAACCCAATCGACCTTTACAAAACAAAGTTGAAAAACGTAACCCACATAAATCCCAGTCGTCATGGTCGCGGCAGCAGTAGGTTACATCTCGCCGCCATATCCTCCTATCTCAGCTCTGCACTTAAGCGGCCACTGCTCGCTTCCTGTCCGCACTCGCAACTGTGCGAAGCTTCCAAGTTCGGATTCCAAGAGAGTCCAAACCAAATCCATGAGAGCAGTAGTCCAACGAGTCGCCTCTGCCAGCGTCGAGGTCAGTTTGTTGGGCCTTCTATTTCTCTCACCGGGATGGTGTTTGTTCTTGCGGCTTCCTTTCTTAATAATGGGAAAGCCAATCGGCAGGTGGAAGGGAAGATTGTCTCGGAGATTGGCCCAGGGCTACTGGTCCTCGTTGGAATCCACGAATCCGATACCGATACAGACGCTGAATACATGTATCTCTGTCACTCTGATTGTTTGACTTTCGGTTTTTCTCTCTGTATGTGAATGTGTGTTACATTGAGTAATAACATTGAAATTAGTGAAGTTTTGCAGATGTCGGAAGGTACTGAGCATGAGATTGTTCCCCAATGAAACCACTGGAAAAGCATGGGATCAAAGTGTTAAGTATCTCTACATATCTGTCGTAGGGTTATTAATATTGAGTTCCGTTTGGTTGGACTTGAAAATTGTGAAAAGGAAGAACCTCATGGATATGGAAATTGAGAGAACCTGACACCGAGCTTTGAACTGTGTAAAATACAGCTTTTCTGATAATTCATTAAGCAGCACAATCTTGAGTATTTATACAAGAAGAAATAAACAAACCAAAAATAACTGATTCTGTTATACTAACTTAACCAGCTAACAACTAATTAATAAACTTCTGAGCAACTTCTAACTAATTTACAAGGCTGATGTTGCTGCTCATAGGTTTTCTTCTGCTTTGCATCAGTGCTTGCATCTGTGCACCACGTCTTCATCTGGCCAGTAGGGTAAAGATTTTGAGAAAAATATACACTGCTCGAAAATGATAATATTTCCCTGATTTTTCTTCATTTGTTTGAGGAAAGAATAGTTAACATAGTTTAGTAAACTGAAAAAAGCGGTGGTGCTATTGTGATAATGGTGGTAGTGGTGGTGGAATGAGGGTGATGGTGATTTCTGGTGGCACTGGGATGGTGATGGTGGTGCTGGAATGCTCGTGGTGTTAGTTTAGAAAGGTGTCGGTGATTGCTTGCTGACAGTGATCCTTGTCCAAGTAAGTTGGAGGTGGTTGGTTATGTGAGATCTAGGAAGAGGCAAAGGTACTGCGGGAACTGTTTCTGTAGGAACGTGTTCTGATGGGCAGACCCCATAGGAATTGAAGCATTACCTGAATTGAGGGGGTTATTAGGAAATATCTCACTATCAGACGCAGAAACATGTGCAGGACGAGGGACAGAGTGTTCGGATATTGAGCAGGGCAAGACCAGGAATTCATCTTCAGCAACGCAGAACTTATCTTTGAAGGGAAAGATGTTCCCATGAAAGATGACATTCTACTGACAAGGACT
Source organism: Nepenthes mirabilis (assembly GCA_025585075.1). Lineage (NCBI taxonomy): Eukaryota > Viridiplantae > Streptophyta > Magnoliopsida > Caryophyllales > Nepenthaceae > Nepenthes > Nepenthes mirabilis. The sequence continues at coordinate 4,512 of JAODPA010132860.1, read as the reverse complement.
TGTTTAGTTTGCAAATCGTATACTTAATAGTCTTTGATGTAACACCTCAGTATTTCGAGTCAAGTTTATTGGATTTTTAATCCAAAAAACCGTTAATAAGGATAATTAATGAGCAATAGTTGAAGGCAAACTTAGGTTAATTTTGTAAAGAGACCGAATATATCTGATTCTCAGAAATATTAAAAAGGTATTTTGATAATTTTTTATGGACAATCAGTAATTATTATTGGCATCTTATAATTATTGGGACTTATTGTGATAATAATATATCT
>JAODPA010132849.1:0-16667 GCA_025585075.1 Nepenthes mirabilis | reverse complement strand
AGAATATTAATTTTATTTTTATAAGAGGTGTAACCCTTAAATCATAGCCCGATACTAATCCATGAACAAAACGAAAATTCAATGCTAAAATTATGTCGTAGCAGTTCAAAACGACGTTGCTCCGTTAGGCCATGCACCGCAAATTATTAGATCGAGGGCTTTTCGCTGTTGATAGAAATGACAACTGGAAAACTGAATCGTCGTCGATGATAGTCCATCTCCTTCCGATTCCTCACTGAAAAAGATGTCATGGTTGGTCAGCTCTATTGCAAACTCTCTCAGACTAAAAGACGATGACACCACCGCAACCGTCAGCACCACCAATGCAGGAGGTGAACATTCATCTCTGAATCAAAATCCGAGTCAGCAACAAGATCAGAAAATCCCTTCCTCTTTATTGTCATTGCCTGATCAAACCATCACACGAGGAGGCGTCAAGGAAGACCTCTCGGAGCTGTCCAAAGCACTCACTCGGCAGTTGTGGGGCGTCGCCTCATTCTCACTCCTCCGCCGCAGATCTCCGATCGCGATCAAAAAATGTTGCAACAGTCTGACCGGCTGGATGAATGCAGCATGAGTGCTGCTGAATCAGCCGGAATTGCGGGGATTCGCCATGATTTGTCGGAGATCGGGGGTAAATTCAGGACCGGGATCTCGAAGTTGTCGAATCATAAGGGAGTGTCGGAGTTCACGAAAATTGCTTCTAATTTTCTTCAGTTTGGACGAGAGGAAAATGAATCGTTGGAGGATTACTCTCAGCGAGGTGTGGTTGGTGTGACGGAAGAAGTTGTCTTGTTTGCGAGGGACATCGCGGTGCATCCTGAAACCTGGTTAGACTTTCCTTTACCCGATGAGGATGACGAAGACGGTATTTTTCATTTTTGCTTATGTGGTCCAGTTCTGCTGAATTGAATTTGTTTTCTCTTGCAAAATAAAGTTTCTTTTGGTTGAAAATGCGATCCCAAGGAAGATTTATGCTTTCAGATCGACGTACATTTGGAAAGAAAGGAAGAGGTAGTGGAGTTATATAGGCTCACTGAAAATTGAGATATAAAAATCATATAACGGAAGACAAAGGTTCTGAAAGCGTAATCTGCAGCATGTTTTAGAATTCATAACACCGTAAATTGCAGAATATTCATTGTGACTGGAATTAGACTGTAACTTATGATAACATTTGACTGATACTAGTTTATATCATGCTGCAGACGTTTTGAATCATATGTCACTTGAGAAGCATGCTTTTTCTTGTGTGTGTGTGGGGGGGGGGGTGGAGGGTGGGGGTGGGACATAAGCGCCAATGTTGACAAATAAGAACAGTCTTTGTAATTTATTCCAAATGGTTGAGATAAAAGGTTGTGTTGGTTGGAAGAATTATGTGGGTAATCAGTTAGAACTTAATCTCCTCATCAACTTAGTCTGATATTTCTCTGAATCATCACATTAGTAGTGGAGTAGTTTGGCAGAAATAAGTTCGCTAATACAAACAAGTTATGTAACTAGCACAACTTTTGATATCTGGGAACAAAAGAAAGGAAATTGAGCCGAAATTTAACATTGATTCACTTCGATAGTATTGACATCACATAGATTAAATTGGAATTCAAGGTCTTGTTATGGGTAGCTTGAAATTCACAGGTGCAAGTAGGAATATGGCCAGTTTTCTATTTTTTATTTTAATGATTGTTCATACCATGATTATATTGTAGCATTCTTTCTTTTGTTGGATTTAGAGATTTTTGTGGTGCTTAGAATTTTCACCAACATATTGATATTTCCAATTTGTGTGAGGGTTTATGAAAAGATGTTGCAGTATTTTTGCGCTACTTTGTTGGAATTGAAATGAAGGGTATTTGTATTCCTGTTGAAGAATTATGAGGTTTTTGGTCATTAATTCGAGTGTGTAATAAGATTTCAGTGGGAAATCTGGGTCCTGAAGTATGGGTAACTCAATTATTCTGTAGGGCTAGGGTATTTGATTCCATACTCATGTGAAGGAGGCCATGGGCTGTATGTACCAGCAAGTGTTCTCTGCACTCACAACTTATGAAAATTCATAGGCATAGGAATTGGAGAAATGGGACTTGGAGAATGTGGAATAATTATCCCATTTTGGCATGATTTATTAATATAATAAATAGTTTATATTTTGAAGATCTTGATATTGTTGTTAACCATGCCTCCAGAGTGCTCTCAACTCATTATGATCACGAGGACAGGAAAGGGGAGCAAAGAGCCAACCTTGAGGCTTTTTTTCTCTTTGCATGTTTCTGGATATATTTCAATGCATATATTTCCCAATTTCTCCTTCCTTTTTGAAGTGCTTCTCTGTTTCTTTTAAGTGATGTGTTTAACTAGTGTTTTTTAATGATGAAGCAACTACAAACATTTAATCAGAACAATAAAATCATCTTCTTGAGTTTGAGTCTTATTGAATTTATCTGGGATTCTTATCAATTCTTTAATGGAAGAAGGTGCTTTTTTGTTTGGGGGGGGGTGAGTAGCATTGGATTCTGAATGTTTCATCAATACCTTTATGTAGTTCTCCGAGTTTTAGACATCTGATTAAGTTTTATTTCCAGATTTTGACATTTCTGATGCACAACAAGAGCATGCATTGGCTATTGAATGTCTTGCACCAAGGTTGGCTGCTCTTAGAATTGAACTTTGCCCAGGCTACATGAGTGAGGGTTCCTTTTGGAAGATATATTTTGTGCTTCTGCATCCTAGAATATGCAGACTTGATGCTGAGCTTTTATCCACTCCCCAAGTAAGATTGTCTGCTTTGACATTTAAAATGTGATTCTGTTCTTCTTCGTATCAATCTTTTTGTGTGTGTTTTGTTTGGAACTATCTCCTTATCATGTCCCACTAAGTTTATGGGTTGGATCTCTAGAGCATGTGTTTGACCACAATTAAGAGTCCATATTAGCAGGGGATGTTCTTTGTTTGGCTCGCATTGAATTTAAGCTTAAACTAGCCGAAAACTTCTGGTTTGTTAATTTTTGAGACTAAACAATTTCCCTTTTGTAACCGAATTCGAATGTTGTTTTCAGTGTGTGCATATGGCATACAGATTAATCAAGCCAAATAGTGGGTCGTCTACATGAATTCTGCCTCCATTCTGCTATTTTGTATGTAGTATCCTCTATTAAGCTCAAATGTGTAGGATTGTGCCTAATGGTTTGCTTCCTATTCTTATTTGGTCTTCATTTAACAGGACAAAACTGCACTCCATATAGCATGACTGGCCTAATAGTCATCTTTTGATTTTTTTTCCCCTTCAAGTTTGAGAGGTATTCTTTGATTACACAGGACCTTGAAACACTTCTCCATTTCATCAATCCTACATTAATCGATTCACAATATTCTCATCACTTGCCCTCTCTCCTAACCATTAATCCCAGATGTTTGAAATAAGTCTTCTCTGCTAGGCTTTCAGTTCCTATCCCACCTTTCCACCGTGTACTTCTCCATTATTAAATTTGTATTCCATAAATTCCGTTTTTGTTCTACTTATTCTAAAACCTTTAGTTTTCAAAGTTTATATCCCTACTTTGAACAGTGCCATGACATTTTTTGTCTTATCCACAAAAACCATGTCATCTGTAAAAGTATGCATCAAAAGACATCATCTTGATCAAACTTTATCCATAGCCTAGATAAATAAAAAGGAGATTAAAGTTAAGTCCTAGTGCAAACCAATCATAATTGCAAAACCCTCGTTCTTCCTTGTGTGTGGCTTTACACAAGTTGTTGTTATCATAAATCTTTTGTAACTTGGATTTATATACTGGAAACTCCCTTTTCCCCATCTCTATAATACTTACCTTAAAATCGTGTTGTATGTTTTTGTCTAAATTGATAAACACCAAATGAAGGTTCTTCTGTCTTTTCCTAAATTGCTTAATGAGACATCTTAGTAGATAAATAGCTTATGTAGTAGACATGCATTGCATAAATCCAAATTGGGTCTTGGTTATACTCATATCTTGCCATAGACTCCATTTAGTTACCATTTCCCCATAAGTTATTCATATGGCTATTAACTTATTATCTCTGTAATTTGCATAATTTTGGATATCTCCTCTGTCATTTTATATGGGCTTCATAACTCTTTCTCTGCTGATCTAGTGCATTATTGCTACTTACGATTTTCTTAAACAATTTAGTTAACCACAAATCCCTCATCTCCCATATATTTTCAAGCCTCCAGTCAGACATCCTTTGGTCTGACTGCTTATCTCATTTTGATCTTTTGAAAGCATCTTTAATTTCCTTTCTTCCAATGTGCCGATAATGAGTGGATTAGATTTATATCAGAGTCACTGAGCTTTGTAAGCATTATGGTGGTTTCTCTACCTCGATTAAAGTGGTTGTGGCAGTAGCTCTTCCATCTCTTTTGATATTCTTATTCGCAGCAAGTACATATTACTCACCATTCTTCATTCATTTCACTAAGTTTAACTTTTTTGTTATTACATCTGGTGCTTTAGATTGTCTAAAGATATCATTTTCTCTTTCTTTCGAGCTAAGTTTTTTTTTTTGAAGTCCTCATACACGTTAGACATTGCTTCACTTGCTGCCATCTTTGCCTCTTTTAGTAGATTATACTTCTCCGAATTTTCGTAGTTCTGGAATTATTAAATGTCATATAACAACTTCTCTTAACTTTTAATTTACCATCGACTTGTTTGCACCACCACCCAACCTTTTTTTTCTGTCATTGTACTCTCCCATTTGATTTAGCTAAAATCTCTTTTGATGTTCTTTGACTGCAATTAGCCATAGCATCCACATCTTAGTTTTATTACCCTCAAATCCTAAGTGCCATCCTTTGTGTATTTTCTCTAAATAGACTTCACAGAACCTAAAGTCTTGCCATGTAGTTCTTAGTCAATTGTGTACTTTGCAATATTCCTTTTTGATTTAGTAAGATGCAAATCCAAAACCTGCAAACTATGTTCTGTAGTGAAACTTTTCCTAGGAATGCTCTTATAATCATTGCAATATGAACAATCTCTTTTCTGATAATAATTAAACAGGGTTTTGCATGAGCCACTTTTATATGTGAACAAATGCTCCTCTATATTCTTGAAAAACGTGTTAGCTATTATAAGATCATAAGCCACGTCAAAATTGAAAATTTCCTTTTTCCTTCATCTCTTTTCCCATAGCCTTAGTCTCCAAGCACGCTTGTGTAATTATTGGCATCTTGTCCAAAATGGCCTTTTAATCCCTGTCTCTAAAAATCAATACTCCATGGAATTTCTTGGATCATTTCATCCAGGTACTCCTAGAATTTTGTTTTCAATTGTTTGACCAACCCTACTTAAGTGGATATTCAGCAATAATATTTAGGGTTTCTTCTCCTAGCAGCATTGTAATAGCCATTATTTTATCTCTACTTTTTCTTCTCAGTTAATTACTTTCTCTTTCCACTCATTAATCTCATGCCAATTCCATTCTTCTCAGTTAATTACTTTCTAACAGCGAGGAGCAAGCCGGCAAACTGAATACCCGCGTGGAGAGAGAAACTCTCTCTTCTCTCTAAGATTTCAATTTCGAAATCAAACCTGCCGCTCTCCCGGCTCTGGCGGCGCCGATGCCGGTCATGGCCGGCCTCTTGGGGGTCTCCTCCGGTCCACCCACGGACATCGCCTCCCTTGTTTCCCTATCTCCTCTTCCTTCGCCGACCTTCGACTCAAAATCCATCGGCCGGGCTTCTCTTCCTTTCCCGCCGCTGAAGAAAAATGATGATTCCCATCGTCCTGCCCCTGACGCTTCCTTCTTGGCTATGTTGAAGCCCAAGGAGCTTCGTATCAATAGCGACAATGGCGCTGTTTGCTCTCTTCCTAGATTGGAGTCGAACTCGGCCCGTTCGTCCCCTGATGCCCGTTTATTGGAACTTTCGAAATCAAAGGAGTTCCGAAAATCTTCTGACGCTTCTACCGCCTCCCTTTCTTGGTCCGATGTGATTCAGAAGGATTGCGATAGCCTGGTTCCAGAGCTGTCCTTCTACCCCTCACTGTCTGCTTTTGACGCTGCGGTTTCTCTTTCTCCCTCGCCTAATGTAATCAACCAAGGTAAACTTTTTTGGGGTTTCACCGTAGTCGGTCACTTTCTCGAATCCCCCCCTCACTTCCTGGCTGTAAAAGGTATAGCCAGGAGGCTTTGGGCCAAATTTGGTCTCAAACACGTTGCTGGTAATGATGCCGGGTTCTTCTTTTTCCGTTTCTCATCTCTGGAGCTGATGGAGAAATGCATTCGGGCTGGTCCTTGGACGTTCTCCGGTAAACCAATGTTCCTTAAACGTTGGGCTCCCGGTATGCCACTATCCAAGGACGAGCATAAGCGGTTTCCTATTTGAATCAAGTTATCCAATTTGCCTATCGAGCTGTGGACCAATGCTGGGTTAAGCTGGATCGCTAGTGCTATTGGGATTCCATTGCATCTTGATGATAGAACAGCTCGAATGGAATCCATGTCTTACGCAAAAATTTGTGTTGAAGTTGGTGTGGATGGCCCATTTCCCAACTGCATCGCAGTTAAACCTTACCCTGACTCTGACTTCCTTTCTATGGTGACTGTGGAGTATAATTGGAAACCCACTAGATGTGGTCGCTGCCAGTTGATTGGGCATACTGAGTCCAATTGCCGATCCAAGACTGTCAACAGGCCCTGTTCTCAAATTTCTGCCCCTGTTGGTGTTGACGCAAGGGATCTGCCTTTGCATCCCTCTCCTGGAGGCATACTTAGTCCAGTTTTGGGCTCTAGGATGGCCAAAGGCCCCTTGAACCCCCTGGATTAGCACAGATCTCATACTCTGACGGATCAGAGATTCCTAGGTCAAACGTTGATATCATTTCTAGACTGCCTAATGCATATGAGGCAGTAATGGAGTCTTTGGGGAGCATGTCGTCTGCTGAATTTGTCGGGGTGTGTAATGAGGTTGTAGTGCCTAAGGTAATGGATGAGGTGATAACCATCTCTGGCTCCAGTCTGCAGTATCCAGTGCTACAGCCTGACGATGGTAATCCTACCGGTTGGAGTGAGGGGAATGCTGATGAGAAGCCCTGCAGTGATTCCCTCGCTGGTAAAGATTCTCCTTCGAACACCATGAGGTGGAAGCGGTTGCTCTGATTGTGGATGTTCATGATGCTCGCTCTCTTCCAGGACCCCCCTGCTTCCTCGTCTGTTTATCATGCTTCGGATCAGGAGGCCTGCAGTGAATCTAGCGGAGATGTCTCCTCTGATCACCCCGCGTTGGATATGGCTGCACTGCTTGTGGGCGCCCATGTTGCTGGCTCTCTCCCAGGGCCCCCTGCTGCCCTGCCTAATCACCAGATTTTGGGTTCGTCGGTTGAGGAAGATGATCTCACTCCCGAATCTATTCAGCAGATCTCTCGAAAATATTTTTTGGTTGAATCTGGTCATGCTGGGCGCGCTTTGGAAGTTGATAGCGAGGACCATGCGTTGGATGTGACCCCGGAGATGCCGGTCCCGACAAATCTTCCCACTCTTCGGGAGTTGGGGGACTTGCAACATAAAGAATGGAAGAGGGCAAAGGCCCGTAGACGCAGAATATCCAAAAGGGCTAATAATTATTATGGAGCTTGTGCTCGCCCTTAGTCTGGTGCATTTGCAGGCAGTGTCTGTGGATGGTGAGGAGGACCATCTCAAACTATTATTTTGTTTCTGTCGCCTGGTGAAGGCCTAAGTAGCAGATTGATGCCTTATTTGATGCTGATGATGCATCTTCTGAAGAATGTGATTACTCTGCTGCTCATTTTGGCTTGTAATCCTGAATCACTCATAGCTTCAGTTCTTGATGCTGTTGGTGTTGAGTTCTGATTGATGCCCTTAAGGGTGTTTGGGTGACTATGATGTTGCCCGGTCATGTCCATGGTCACTATCAGTTGGGTGAATGTGCTGATGCCCTGTTATGATTTCGGCTGTTGTGTATGCTGATGTTCTCGCCATCTCACCCTGATGGGTTTGAATGTTGGATGTTCAGCTTCTTTGGAGTTTAGCTGGCTTTGCTCCAGGTGCTGCTGATTTTTCCTTACTGATGTCGGTGGGCCGCGGAGCTGATTGAGTGATGCAGTGCCATGCTGAAGCTGGTATGATGCTGATCTCGAAGCTGGTGGCAGTGCTGCTTTTGAAGTATGGCGTATGCTGAATTGTGCCTGGTGCATTTGCTGGATGCAGAGGTGCAGTCGCATGATGAATATTTGTGAAGATTAAGCTGCTGCATTGCCGACTATGCTTCTCGGTAGATTAATGCAGCTGAACCCCACGTTGCGTGTGTCGAAGTTGTAGCTGCTGGATTGGATGCACTCAACCTTTATTGGGCTGTGATGAACAGCTGTTGGAGCTGCTATACGGGTGATCCTGGCTGTTAATTTGCTGATCTGGCCAACTGGTTTTCTGAGTTGCTGGTGCCCTCTCTGATGAGGGAGGCTGCTGCTTTGGCTGAAGCTACTGTTGGTGCTGCCGATTTTGCAACTGCCTTATGGCCTTACATGATTCCTGAATGTGGTGTGTGGCCTATTTGCTGATACGGTGGAGCGCCGATTCACCCTATTTAGAAGACTTGTTAGATCTGCATTGGACAAACCTCATGCATGACCGAAGTTGTGGAATGTATTTTTTGTGTTATCCTTTTGGTGCCATATGTGGTACTTAGCTGCTCGGGGAATGCCCTAACGCTTTATGCGTTATCTCCCTGTCAAAATACTAGGAGGTAATACATTGATCATGTAAATTTTTCTCCCATTAATCTAAATTACTTGTTTACCAAAAAAAAAAAAAAAAAAAGCCAATTCCATTCACATCCCTATCCTTCTCAGTGTAACTTGATTTGTAACTGATCCTCTCTATGACATTGGCTTTTTCTTCCTTTTTTTCATCCTTCTCAGAGTACATGTGGAATTATACGGCATGTAAATAAAAAAAAAGCCAAAAAATTCTAAGATTAGTCAAATCTCCTGTCAAGAATTCTAAAGGATGAATCAACCTGCTGTCTCAATAGAAAAATTAAGAGAAGCATGAAAGTATTCATCAGCAATGTAGTCTTTCCTTTATGAGCAAAAAAAAAAAAAAAATACAAAAAAAAAAATCTATGAAAGTATTCAGATCCTTGTTATTTTCTTTGACTTTCCTTCACTTTGCCATTGTCCAAAATGTCATGCAAACAAAATAAATCAGATTGACTGTCAAAATTATTCCATAGACCAAGGAAAGTATGCTGATTTATAGGATCTCAGACAAATACTAGAGGTTGAAGAGTGACCGCTGGCCATGAGGAGGATGTGGTCGATGGATAAAGTTGCTTAGTATACATCTCTAGTGCTACTACATTGCTTGATTTAGTGATATGATTACTGTTGGGTTACTCCATTCCTATATCTACTACACGTATGATATTTTCACATATGGAATTGTCTGGTAGGGTAGTATAATGTTCACTTGAAACTCGCTCGAGTGTTACAATTCATTGAAGCTTCGCACAAGATTTATTCAAGCAAAATACATTCTTATGAATAGAATGGCACCACGCGTGCGAGCCTAAGGGGCACATGAATGCAGGTTAATAGAATGAGAGATGCAAGTGCGCACCCAAGGGACATGTGTGTGTTGTACATACTATTTTTATGCATATGATGTGCGCCTGATTGGCACACATGCGCGTAGCTCTAGATATAAATCCCTGTGCAATTTCTACGTCATTCATTACACAACTTTTGTAATCCTTAGGCAGCCTTCTGAGAAAGTGAGGAAAGACAAAGGAGAAGATTCTTGCCATCCTTCTGAGCTTTGATTCTTATTTCGACATTCACTACGCATGGGTACGTTATCCTCTATTGTTGTTTTGGACATTTTTATCAGTGATTCTTTTCCATTTTCATCTCTTATTGTATTTGTCTTAATTTAACACTATTATGGTATACTTGCAGTTGATGTATTTAAACTCATAATTTATAGTGAAGTTATACAAACCTCTGGTCTCATCGTTTTACCCTTCGATTTAAGGGATTTCCATGAGAAATTTGGTGTGCTTTTCTTTTGCTAGTTATTATTGTGGTTATTGTGACTGTATATATTGTCATTTTGTCTTCTCACATTTTTAACCAACGGGCTCAGTTTTCGATCCTTGGAGAGATTAGTTCTCAACTTGCTTGGGAAGCTTTGGCGTGTCCTGGGCGTAACAAATGGTATCATTCAGCAATGATTTATTCTCGGGGAAACAGATAGCTTATATTGTTTGTTGCTTGAATTAATAGAGAGCTTAAACAAAATGATTTATTTGAATGGTAGTAATGATGATATATGAAGGAGCAAGATGAAGTTTCTTTTGTTCATAAAGACCTTTCATCTTCCGATATTCTCTACGTAGAAGTCGGAATCTAAATTTGATGAGGATTGGGATTTTGAATACGAACAAATTTGTAGATGACAACGTATACATTGACATTCAAAATGAAAAGAATGCAAGGGCTCTATGGAAGAAACTCAAAATGTTTTATGCTTTGAAGACAAATAACAACGTGCTCTATCATGTGATGAAATTGATGAAAGTGACATACTGATAAGGGGCTTCTATTGCCAATCATCTCAACTAGTCCCAAAGGTAGTGCTGACTAATTGAATGGCATAGGCATTAAATTTGGCGATGAGTTGCTAGGCTTGTAGTTGTTAGCCAAATTACTGGATTTGTGGGAGGTTATCCGTATAACCATTACTAACACCGCCCCAAATGGCGTAGTGACGTTGGAGATGGCAAAGGGTGCGGTCTTAAACGAGAAAATGAGAAAATCTCAAAGATCCACCTCTTCGCATTTGAAAGTACTTGTCTTGGAGTCACGAGAAATAGGCAAGTAGAAAGGTCTTAAATTAGATGAGAAGAGTTGGAGCAAATTGAGATCAATGTATCAAAACCTTAAATGTCACCATTGTGGAAAGAAAGTCTATATCAAGAAGCACCGGTGCAAATGGAAGCGTGAGAATGGTAAGGGCAACAAGAAGAGGACTGGTCTCAAGACGATGAGAGAGCATCGATTGTTGCCAAGTTATTATATAATAGTCAGGATTGACTACAATATAACTAGAATTAGATGAAATCAAGATGAACTAAGGAAGAATTTGAGAAGGAGAAGAAAGAGGGCACTGGTGGAGAGAGAAAATAAAGGAAAAGAGAAAGGGGTCTTGGGAGAATCATCTCACAAAGATAATGAGGAACTCTTACATTTCATTCATCATTCCATACCTTTTACCATGTTCTAGCTGGTTCCCACTAAGCTCTATATATAGGCCTCAATAATCCTCCTAATCCTTAATACCGAATAGTCTTCCTTCTTATTTCCTATTTACATGACAGCTATTGTCTTCAAATGTTGTAATGTTTCTTATGTAAATGTCCTAACTATTACATCACTGAAGGCTAGGTACACTTACACTATGTTATACCATTATATTCTATATACTACCATAATGTATTGCTTATTTCTCAAATAATATTGTGAGCCTATATATGAATCTATCCATCCCCTGATCGTAAGGCAGTGATTCATGGCTTGTATCAGATTTATTAGTGCAAACACGGCCCTTTAGCTTGCACCATTTGAGGATTAAGAATCTGAAATTGTGTTTCATCCTTTGCTGACGAAAATTGTCTGTGTGCAACTTGTTTCAATGTTGCTGCTCTTGGTGATTTTGATTTGCTGAGTTTTGTTACTTCGATGGGTGTGTCTCCACTTGTAGTATTAGTTTTGTGGTGCTGCTGTTGTGGTGTTTGTAGTCTTCCATGAAATTGCCTTGAATTATCACCTTATGCCGAATCTTTTTTATTTGTGCTCCTTGCTGAACTGTGGTGGTGATAGATGTGTCAGTTTGTTGGTTAGAGCCCATATTGGTGAGGTTGCATTTACAGATGATTGGTGGGAGACTTGAGAAACATTTTCCGGATAGTTGAAGGTGTTGTGGGATTGTAAACTCATTCTTATATCAGATACAAAGCACCCCACTTGGCCTACATTTTGTCGAATCGTTCCATAATAGTTTAATATTGCTGTAGAGCTAGTTGTTGCCTTTGTTCCTGCAGTTTCAATTGCAGCTGTTGAAATTGCTCTACCATGAACTCCATGTTGATGGTTTGCTGGTGTTGCTGTGGTGCTCAAAAATCAGTAGCTGATGCTTCAGTTTGCTGATGTAAGGGGTGAGAATCACATGTTGCTGATGAAGAAGTTGCTGTTATTGGTAGCGTGTCAATTGTAGCTTAAGAATTGCTGATTGATGTAGCTGGTTGCCTTCATTGCTGATTTGCTGCTGGAAGTATAATTAGTGGCAACGCAAGTTCTACAAGCAAAACAGAACTGAATTGATAAAAAAGTTACAGGTCTGAGCTTGCATAGGAGACTGTTGCTGCAACTTGTGAACTATAAAATTTAAAATTACTGATAATAAAGAAGTTGCTGTTGTGATAGTTGCTCCAACCAGTCAAACCAGCCAGTATGAAGCCACTTCCATTTGCTGTGATATTGTGTTGTAGTGGAACTAAACGGGTAACAAATCTGTCGCTGAAGTTGTTGCAGTATCCTAACTGAATTCTGGTTCAGCTACTCTCCTGTTTTGCATATAATTTTCTGATACAGAATGCAAGATTGACAAGAAAGATGAGAAGCAGAAACTAATCACAACTTCCATCCTGTTGTTGATGCCTAATATGAAGATCTGCTGCTGTTGATGCAGCAGTCCAATACGAAGAATTTGCATAGCTTGATCTTGAAGCTCTGAAATATAAAGTGTGCAATTGAAATGAGACTTGTAACCCCATTTGCAACAAGTTGAAGAATCGAAGTTGCTGTCTGATCTTAGCAAGGAAGCAGGCTGATGAACTTTTAAGAATCAAGATTCAAGAACTCCATGGAGGCTGCAATTTCACAATAGCCAAAACTTCTTGTAGAAACCTGGAATCTGAATCTTCAGGAACACCAAAAATATTCTGAATTTGCTTATCAAAATAAGAGTGATCGGAGCAGAGTTCTTGCTAATGTTTCAGGTGGAAGAAGGCAGGCACGTAATATAACAATTGAATATGCAAGTACAGCATAGACAAACTTCAATTGCCTACCGCCTCTTCTAAGAATCCAGGAAAGCCCAAATTTGTTATTACCGATGCATTACGGATGCTGAACTTGATTATCAAGAAATGTTCGCAGAAACATGTAATCTGCCTATATACCAATTGAACAATAGAACAGAATGCTGATATTTTTGTGTTTTCCAAAAAAAAAAAAAAAAAAGATTTTGGATATTTGGTGATCAAAAATACAACTTTTTAAGAATAGAGAAAGAGAAGAAAGGGGGCAGGGTAGAGAGAGAAAATAAAGGAAAAGAGAAAGGGGGCTTAGGAGAATCACCTCGTAAGGATAATAAGGAACTCATACAGTTCATCATTCCATACCTTTCACCATATCATGGCTGGTTCCCACTAAGGCTTTATATATAGGCCTCATTAATCCTCCTAACCCTTATTACCAAAATAGCCTTCATTGTTCACTATTTACATGACACAAGTCCGATCTTCTCATTGTGTGTGAAGAAGAAGAGGTTGTCAACATCACCAACCATGAGATGAGTTGGGTGATTAACAGTGGTGTATCACTCAATGTAACATCGAGGAGAGAGTTTTTCACGTCTTATATGCCTAGCAATTTCAGGACATTAAAGATAGGCAACGACGTGTGTTTGACCACTGGCATTGGCATGAGATTGGCATTAAGGAACGTTTGACATATTCTAAACCTCTTATTTAATCTTATATTGGCTGAAAAACTTGACAATTAAAGTTATTGTAACACCTATGAGGACTCATGGAAGCTCATTAGAAGGTCTCTAGTGATAAAAGCAGTAAGAAATTGTCGAATTTATATATGTTGTGAGCCTCAATTACAAATAGTGATGTGAACGTAGCTAACGGAAGTGAATCCTCCAAGTTGAGGCATAAAGGACTAAGCCACATGAGTGAGACGGGTTAATTGTCTTGCAAAGGAAAGCCTTCTTTTAGGAGTGAAAGAGGCCAAATTGAAGACCTACTCTTACTACATGGCAGGGAAGAAAAGGATAATTTCCTTTTATGGAAACTCATACACAAAGAAGACGAGCTTCCTAAAGCTTGTGCACACCAACATACGCAGCCTAAGGAAGGTAAAATGTCTTGGCAGTGCGCTCTACTTTATTATTTTTATTGATGATTGCTTGAGAAAGTTGTGGGTGTATCCTTAAAATCAAAGGACCAAACTTTTGAGGTTTTCAAGTAATTTCATGAATTAATCGAAAGGTAAATGGGAAAGAAGTTAAAGTGTATCCAGATTGATAACTGAGGAGAGTATCTTAGCTCCTTCGATACATATTGTTGTTCATAAGGCATCTAATATCAAAGGGCTCCACCCAAGACGTTGCAATTGAGTGGAGTGGCCACAAGAATGAATCAAATATTGATTGAGAGGGTATGGTGTGTTATATTAGAGGCGAAGTTACCCAATATCTTTTAGGGGAAACCTTAAATGCCATGGCCCATGTTATCAAATTTTCACCAATGTCACGTTTGGTTGGAGAGAATAAGGTGGGAATAGAAATTCCTCCATTTAGTTATAAATTTATTCCTCCATTTAGTTATAAATTTAATCGGGAATAAATATTTTTTGGGAATTGTTATTTTCACATTTGTAGAAATAACAATTCTCACATTTTATTATTATATTATTATTATTNTTGTCCTCTCCTGTCCTCTTACCCTAACCGTAACCCTAAACCTTATTTCTACTGCCATGGCCACCACTTTGTTTACTTGTCCACTTTACTCTCTCCATGGTACTCTCTCATGTTCCAAATAAATAAATAAGTACATACATATATATATATATATAAAGGACATGCCAGGCATGACACACAGGCCGGCTAATCTGCAACCTGGCATGGATTGAAGTGTTGGGACGTGTTATACAGAGACTGAAACTGCTCATTACGGGCTGGACTGAGCTGTGTCGTACCGTGTCACAGACAATACAATCTAATCAACACCTTTAGATTGTGCATATTGTCGTTTCATCTTCTCGCATTTTCAACCAACAGGCTTGGTTTTCGATCCGTGGAGAAATTAGTTTTCAGCTTGTTTACGAAGCTCTGGTGTGTCCTGGGCCCAACAGTAACAACCTGCCTTCATGAAATTTAATCCTAAGGCAAGGAAGAGGTGAGAGATTTATAGACAACTAAGTCATACTTGAACATAATTAAACATTACACATTTTGTGTTAGCTATAAAACTGTTGTTGAAATCTCTGAGGAAGAAGAGCTTATCGGTGCATATGAGGCTGCTTTCTTTGTGTGTAATGAAATTCATACAAAACTGAATAATTTTGCATAGTTGACATGATGGCATAAGTTATGTAACAATGGGCCAAGTCAATTAACCCACCACAAGGATCATCTTCATCACTATAGTCGAGCAATTTACATCAAATAATGGAGCTCAACAGCTATAAAACTGTTGTTGAAATCTCTGAGGAAGAAGAGCTTGTCGGTGCTTATTAGGCTGCTTTCTTTGTGTGCAATGAAATTCATACAAAACTGAATAATTTTGCATAGTTGACATGATGGCATAACATATCATAAGTTATGTAACAATTGGTCAAGTCAGTTAACCCACCAATAGAATCATCTTTATCACCTTAGTCAATCAATTTACATCAAATAATGGTGCTCAATCAGCAGGACAGATACTTGGATAAATTGATTTTTATTTTATTATTTTTTTTCTCTGCAGATTATGATGACCAGAATGATGCTTACACAAGAATTACAACATCGAGCCAAGGAAATGGGCAGTGCTTCCTCTGTTGGTACCACCAACTCTGCCAGTGAAGTAGCACCAACTGATCAATCTGAATCTCTGCCCGTTGAGATGTCAGCCATTGGATCAGCCGCCTCTTCTGAAGCTACAATTGCTGAAATTCCGATTATTGGCAGTGCAGTTGCCGAGGAAGTTTCCATTAACAAAACCAACTACGAAACATCAACATCGAGTACATCTAAAGGCCAGGATCTGCATTTTGAAGATGGCGGGGATGATTGGCTGAAGGAAGAAAATGCAGACACAGCCGGTGTGGGTGGAAATCATGCCCCTATAGCGAACGATGAGGATGTATCATTCAGTGATCTTGAGGATGATGACTATGACGATGATCCCGGAAACCTCAAAAGATCATAAAATCCTTCCATGGAAGATCATCCTACCCCCAAAATGATGCAGACACCATTAACATCAATACAGAGCACTGTGACACTAACAGGGTGAGTGGCCATATCCATGGGAAGAAAGAATCTATTGACTGGCTTGATTTTAATGATACGGATTCTGCATGATGAGTGTTTCTGGTTTGTTGGAGTATTCTCTTTGGACAATATGATTGTTTCTCATCTTGAATTTGTGAATATCAAGGCAAGGCCTATTTGATCCTATCTGTTCCTACCCGAGTCGGCATTCACTCGGTGCCAAAAAAGCATGTTATTGGGTTTGGTCCAGCTCGAGCCGACTTTAGAGAAATTATCACGGTTAAAGTTGTGTTAGTTTTGTCGGTCCATAAGTATTTTTTTTTTTGTTTAAT
>JAODPA010132838.1:0-16668 GCA_025585075.1 Nepenthes mirabilis | reverse complement strand
TATTTGTTCTGTGTACATAGAACTTCGTTACGTGTAATTTTTTCATGTCTTTTTTTTTTTACAAATAGCCCATTTTCAATCGTTAACTATTTTAATCTCAAAAGTTATTATACATTATTGAAATGTTTTTTAGGGGGTAACTAGAATAAGAAGGAGCAGTAGAAGTATTCTCGCCAGAATTAGGTTATGATTATAATATTTCAAAACTACTATCAGTGTATGTATGTAATGAATTGGCATGGGAATATTAAAATAATTTTTTTTATATTCTTTTGTTATCTGATGGGGACGACTGTAGTGGGCTGACCCAAAAGGGTAAGTGGCCTAGAATGTGTAGCAGCCCATTTACCTGTGGGACGGTCAACACTGTCATCAACCAGAGAAGCATCCCAAGTAGACTGGACGCAACCCACAAAAGATACAGCCCAGACCAAAATCGGCCCATGTGCACTTTTTCATACTCAACGGTCGTCTGTCTTAATTCTCCACAACTCTAAAGATAGAAATTCATTCTATAACGGAAATTTCCTAGAATCAGAGTGTATCCTGAAAAGAAAGTACTCAAGTTAGTGCACGACTCACAACGGCAACCTCAATGGTCATTGCGCGCAACGTCTCTGCGGAAGGAAGAGAATTCCTTTTCCTGACTGTTGCAATCCAGAATGGCGCCCGCATCCATACAATGAAAGAAAATTATCATCTCAGAAGGCGGACATCCCGTATCGCCAACTAAGAAAGGCGGCGAAGGCCCTCGGTTATAAAAGGCCATGGAGACTTATTCCATAGGCAACTCTCTTACATATTCAAACCCACGTAAGCTCTCCAACTCTCAAGCATCCAATCTCTTTGCCCTCTCTTCTGCTATTAGTTCCCAGCGATACTTAGAGAGGTTGTTTTCTATGAGCACTCAATGACCAAAACCACTCTCCATGAGTATACCTCCGATCTTCGCTCTCAAATCTCTCACCCTGCATTCATTGCAGCATCATTTGTTTTTACCTTCTTATTCTTAGAAGGCCGATTACTAATTTGAGCGTTGGAGGATAAATTGGAGAGCGAATCCCATAATTTTCCTCTGATTCTTCGTCGTTTGTTGTAGTGTGCATGATCCTAAGCGTATAGTATGGTGACCGATCTCGAAGAGCTGTTGAACCTGAATCCGTTCAAATTTTGGATATAGGATACATCATTGGTGCCGTCTGTGAGAATACTAATGAAAGGCCAATGCACTACCTCACCAAAATCGGCATTATCTACCAAATGGTGAACACCAGAATGCAAGTTAGTGTTCCCGCAAAAGGAGTCACCTCCCCCGACAGCGTCCACGCTGCTGGTAGTCAAGTCGGAGAACAACTTGCTCTAATCTTCCAGGCAATGATAGAGCAGATGAATAAAATGTCACAAATACTTCAAATGCTCTGCAGGCACCCGAGCAAGTAGAAGCAAAGGGATTACTCCTCCTCAACCCACATGCCGGCCTCCAGGTAAGGAGGCCAGCGGAAGAAGAGGCTGACCAAGACGGCCCCTAGACTGGGCAACTCCAGCATCCCGGTGGCCTCCAATACCCAAATCCATTCAAGATTTGGGGGGAGATTGAGCCATGGGACTCCGGAGGAGATCCTGAAAGAAAAAATCCCAGATACTCCAGGGATGAGTAGTGGCCTCCAGTGTAAGAGGGAGCCTCTCGCATCACCCAGCCAACAAGCGGCAGCAGCCTTCCTGCGCCGCATTGCACAGCCGGTCACACAGAGTTGAGAACTTACCTCAACTCTAAAAGGTTTGCGACCTCCTCACGAGTAGAGGAGAAAGTTTAGAAAATATGAAACCGTGTGTTCAGAGTGGAAGTCGGCGAATACACGTCCGATTTGAAGAAATCTCCATTCACCATTGAGATATGGACACAACCACTACGGCCCAAGTTCAAAATGCTAGCGTTGGAGCCTTACGACGGAAGCACCAATCTCATGGATCACGTTGACCACTTTCGCACCCTACTAACCTTCTAGGGTCTGGAGGAAGCTTTCATGTGCCAGTACTTTCCCCTCACATTGAAGGAAGATACTAGGATCTGATTCTACCAGGTCCCAACAAATTCGATCCAAAGCTTCTCAGACCTCGCAGACAGCTTCTTAGCCCTGTATGCCTCCAGTCGTCGCAAGGAGAAGTAGTAGTAGCACCTTAGCCATGTGAAGTAGAAGTCGGGTGAGAACTTGAGAAAGTTCCTGGAGTGGTACACCACAGAAGCTCGGACAATACCATGGCTTAATAAAAAAGTGAAGCTTAGCAGCTTCATTTTTGTATTGTGATCGGGTTTTTTTTCAGACACTTGGCCCACAAGGATCCACAAATGTTTTGGGAGGTGAAATCAATTACCCGGGCCACCATAGTGGCTAAGGAAGTCGAGGCAAAGCGCCCGGAGCAAACCGATCAATCTTGCTCTTTTTTGGTAGAGGGAAAGAGGAAAAATGAGGGCAGCGACAGCCCCCTGAGGAAGCTATCTAGAGCCGAGCCACCCACGTGCAAGGAGTTCAGGCCCATAAACCTAACCTTGTTGAATGACACCCGGGTCAACGTCCTTATGCAGATTTGGGAAGAAAAATTTGTCAAGTGGCCAAAACAGATGAAGAACCCGAAGGGAGATCCATCAAAGTATTACGACTTTCATCGATCTTTGGGTCACAGTATGGAAGACTATCAGATGCTGCAAAGGGAGTTTGAAGAGCTAATTTGTCGGGGCCACCTCACTAAGTTCCTGAGGAACCTTGGGTAAACTTACGGTACCTCATGCAGAGACAGGTCCGATCAGCTTCAACCATGAATCCAGGTCGTGATCAAAGTGGTCAATATGGTGACCACCCAGCCTCCCAAGGCCTACCATATGGATCACCAGAAGAAGCCAACTGGGCACAAGAAGCAAAGGGTGGGGGAATATATCATTAGTTTTAGCGACCACGATATGACGCATATAATTTCCCCCCATACTGACCTTTTGGTTATATCTGCGCTTGTCTTATACGGTATTCTAAACTACTAGTTAAAACGAGTCTTCATTGATAATTGAAGTTCCAGAGATTTGCTTTGCTTTGATATCTATTTCAAACTAGGACTTAAAAAGAGTCAACTAAAATCAGTCGAAGGGCCACTGATGGGCTAGCTAATGAGCCAGTGGCTGTCCATGGGATGATAATGCTAGAGGTTACCTTGTGCACGGACTCCCAAATGGCAAACCACATGCTTACCTTCCTGGTCATTGACCAGTCCTCTGTATACAACGCCATACTTGGCCGGCCATGCCTGGCGACGTTCGGGGCCATAACGTCAGTACCCTCACTTAAAAATAAAATTTTTAAGAACATGCAATATTGGCAAAGTGTTGAGTGATCAAGTAACTGGACGGACGTGCTACATGTCACAAGTAGCCCCAAGCGATAGTGAAAGGCCTGTGAAAACATTAGACCATCGTGACGAAGTTACCCTATAGCAGACGCAGTCTGACGAGGCCACCGACCTCGTACCTCTAGATCTAGATAATTCGAATAAGTGTGAACAGATAGGAGACTCGCTCGTCAGACCCCTACGTGATGAACTGGTCAGCTTCTTAACGTGTAACAAGGATGTCTTTGCATGGACATCTGCCGACATATTTGGAATTTCTATCGGAGTAATAATCCACAAGTTGGGTCTCGATCCCAATCATAAACCCATTAGGAAAAAGCAAAGAAACCACTTAGTCGAGAAACTTATAACCATTCAGGAGGAGGTGAAGAGGTTGTTGGATGCCGGATTTATCAGGGAGGTCCAGTATCCAGACTAACTTTTCAACGTAGTTTTGATCAAGAAGAGTAATGGAAAGTGGCGGATGTACGTCGACTTCACCAACATTAACAAAACCTACCTAAATGATAGCTTCCCATTGCCTAAGATCGACCTGCTGGTGGACTCTACTTCTGGGTATGAGCTACTGAGTTTCATGAATGCATACTTAGGCTACAATCAGATCCAGATAAGTCTAGAGGATGAGGAGCACACTTTGTTTATGACCGATCAGGGGACTTACTATTACAAGATCACGCCTTTTGGTCTGAAGAACGCCGGCGCTACTTACCAAAGGTTTGTGAACAAAATATTTGAGAAGCAGAATGGTCGCAATATGGAGGTATATACAAACGATATGCTCATCAAAAGTCAGACCACCAATGACCATATTCGCGATCTAGTTGAAGCCTTTAAGGTACTCCGTGCACTCTAGATGAAGCTAAACCCCTAAAAGTGTGTATTTGGGGTATCCTCTGGATTGAGGATTGAGACAAACCTAGAAAAGATCAAGGCCCTGATGAATATAACTTTGCCATGGAGTGTCAATGATGTCCAGAGGTTGACTTGGAGATTGGCAGCACTCTCCCATTTCTTGGCCAAGTCTAGTGACGATTACCTTCCCTTCTTCAAGGCTTTGAGGGTAACAAAGGCAAACGGATTCCAGTGGACAGCAGAATATTAGGCCGCTTTTGACGAACTGAAACAATACCTAGCTATTCCACCACTACTAACGTCACCAAGAGAGGGAAAGGAACTGTATCTCTACTTGGCAGTCTTGGAGGCGACTTTGAACTCTGTCTTGATATGCCATGATTTTGACGCACAGTAGCTGATCTACTACATAATCAAAACATTAATCGGTGCCAAGATTCATTACTCCCACGCCGAGAAGCTTGCATTGGCGCTTTTCTTCTCGGCAACAAAGTTAAGGCCTACTTCCACGCTCATCGGATAATCATCATAACCGACCAGCCGTTGAAGGGCACCCTACAGAAGCCTGATATCTCAGGATGACTAGTCAAGTGGGCCATTGAGTTAGGAGGATTCAACATTGAGTTTCGACCCATGCCGGCCAGCAGGGGGTAGGTATTGGTCGACTTTATTATCGAAACCATGACCCCAATCATCAATGTGAACTACACCCGTAACACGGATCCTCATTTTGAAGCACCAGATTGGGTCCTCCATGTGGATGGCTCGTCAACTAACTTAGACAGTGGGGCCGGAGTGGTCCTAAGAATCCCGGATGAGTTTGAAGTGAAATACTCACTGAAACTTGATTTTTCGGCCACCAATAACGTTGTTCAGCATGAAGCCCTACTGGTAGGATTGCAACTCGCTAAGGAATGCTTAATTAAGCACCTGACTGTATACAATGATTCAGAATTAGTTGTCAACTAGATCTGTGAAAATTTTGAGGCGTGCAATCCTCTCTTAGTCAAATACCTGACTAAGGCAAAGAGTGTGATTTAGAGGTTCAACAAGCACAACCTAGTCCACATCCCTAGGACTGAAAATTGGAAGGCCGACCAACTAGTACGGGCGGTGGTGGCCGATAATCTAGAGCAGTACATGAATGACATGCGGGAGGTCTTGAACACTCTTAGCGTAGAGGAACAGGAAGTGATGCAGGTCTCCGACGGGGAGAACTGGATGTCTCCCTATCGAAGATACCTTGTGGATGGTTCCTTGTCGGAGAACCCAGACAAAACCAAACGGATAAAGAAGACGACCAGTTGGTACACTATAGTTGACAGGAAACTATATCGCCTAGGATACTCGACTCCGTACCTCCAATGCCTAACTCTTGAGGAGGCCGACTATGCATTCGGTGAGGTCCACCTCGGGATCTGTGGGACACATATCTGTGGCAAAAACCTAGCATTTATGGTGATGCATTAGGGATACTATTGGCCAACAATAAAGAATAACGCCTTAGACTTTGTGAAGAGGTGTGAGAATTGCCAACTCAATGGCAACCTTCACCACCAACTGCCCATAGAGCTGAGAGCTCTTCAGGCGCCTTGGTCGTTTGTGCAGTGGGGGTTTGATATTCTCGACCTATTTTCTATTGCGGCCGGTCAAAGGAAGTTTATCACTGTTGGTGTTGTCTACTTCATCAAACGGGTTGAAGCCGCCCCACTGGCCAAGATCACTAAGCATAATGTCACAGAATTCATCCAGCAAAATATAGTCAGTAGATTTGGTGTTCCTGAGGCCATCATGACCAACAACAAAACTCAATTCTCGGGCAAGCGTCAAACAAAGTATTGCACAAATTTGGACATTAGATTGGTCCCCACTTCAGTAGTGTACCCCTAAGCGAATGGGCAAATGAAGGTCACCAACCGGACGCTATTGCACGGTTTGAATACCAAATTGGAGGATACAGGGGGCTCCTGGGTAGATGAACTGCCATCTGTGTTATGGTCATACCAGACAACTTCGAAGGAACCAATGCGTGAGACACATTTCAATCTTTGCTACGAGACTGAGGCCGTGATCCCAATCGAGATCGGACTTCGAAGTCTCCGGGTCAAAGCTTTCGACCCACAAAGCAACTCTCAAAAGATCAGGGAGTACCTAGACCTGCTAGAGAAAGCTCAGGATGCGGTTAGAATGCATACGACCGCCTATCAATAGCGAATTGCCTGCTATTACAATAAGAAAGTAAAAGCGTAGCAGCTCGAAATTAGAGATCTTGTCTTGCGAAGCATAGAGGTCATGAGTAAGACAGCCCATAGGAACAAGCTCCCCCTGAATTGGGAAGGTTCGTTCATCATCTCAGCCGTTCTGCAGAATGGAGCATATAAGTTCTAGACCCAAAATGACAAGTTGGTTCCCCGGACGTAGAATGCCATCTGCCTAAAGTGTTATTTCCAGGAAAAGATCACACTAGGTCCAGGTAGGTCATGTATATGATCCAAAGTTTGCTTGTAATGACATACGATTATTAATAAAATATATTCTCTTTTTGCATGTTGTTGTATTTTTGCTCTTTTTCTTTTTTCCATATGTATACTTGCATGAAAATTGCATAAAAATGAACAACTTAGACTGCTCCTAAATCAGACGGGTCTTCACTAGCTTGCATCTAAACATTGGTCTCATACCAAGTGGCCCATAAGCGATCTAATTAAACCTTGATCCCATACCAAGTAGCTCATAAGCGGTCAAATTAAACCTTGGTCCCATATCAAGTGGCCCGTAAGCGGTCGAATTAAATATCTGTCTAATACCAAGTGACCTGTAAGTGGTCAGATTAAACCTTGTTCCATCCCAAGTGACCCATTTGCCGTCGAACATAAAACCTTAGGGGGCTTTCACAGCACGTGTGCAGCGACCTCCCCTCATAGGAGATAGCATAGTTAGTCCACAATGGTATATAAATCGAGGTAAAGTGTTAGAAAACACATGCTTCAATAGAAGCCGGGACACTTGGAATTATAACCTGAGCGCCATCACTTGAAACAAAAACACAATCAAACGAATAAAGAGTATGTTCGTATTCAAGAAATTTGTACAACGCATTTTGTGGCAAAAAGACACTAATGAACTCTTAAGGGCATTCAAAGGCCCCACATGTACAATGAATTATCACGACTCGTCTTGATGGCTGCCCGGAGATGAAAGGTCCCTTGCAGAACACGGCGCAAGCCTCCGACCACGGCCGATCGGATATCTAATTAATTCCAATCAACAAGAGGCACCGGCATTTCTCGAGTCTAGAAAGCTGACTGGAAAATGGGGGTCTGCCAGGAAAACGATTCTCCTGCTGAAGTGGATCCCAACCTGGAACCGCTCCTCCAGGGCAGGAGCCACCTATTTGGGGTGAAGCATTGTCCTCAGCTCGCCTTTGAGAACTGCGATCCTCTCTATGGCCAGTATATGAGTGCTGGATACCTCCTGCAGTTTGGCTTCAAACTCCAACAGGGCCTGGTCAAGATAGTTGGCTTGCGTCTGGTTCTGCAGTACGTCCCCAACCGCCGCATTGATGCGACGCTCAATATCCTCTGCCATGAGATTAGCCTGAGCCTGCATCACGAGGGCAATCTCGTCTCCTTGCGACGACAAAAATTCATCCAACTCGCAAGACGTCCTCGCTGGCTGGCAAGTGAAAAAAGGAGTCATTAAGGGGGAATTGCAAACGGTCAATCGTACATTTACGTGACTTAGCAGGCATACCTGACGAGAGGGTCTAGCAGACCCATGGAATGGGGTTGCCCTCAAGACACCCTAGGGATCAAGACGTGGAAGGCCTGGATGATTCTATTCCTCACCTGCAACCACATTATCGGAGTCCCCATCATTGCTCTCAGTCTGCGTCCTCCTGTCGCTACTCTCCCCTTCAGAGGAGGATTCCAGTGTAGGAGGAGAGGATGCCTCCCTTCCAAAGCCAAGCAAAGTCGAAATATCAATTACATCCTCGTCAGCCATAATGAAAGCAGAAAAACTATGGAGGAACGTAGTAAGGTGAATCGCAGGAGGTGCCACAATTATATAGGCAAAAGTTTTTGCCAAAAACGGCGTTGTAATGGAGCTCGAAGGGTCGCATCGCTTCTGTGTAAGGTGACATGTGTCTTTACCCTATCGAACCTGCCTACAGTACGTGGGGATAGACGTCGCATCGTGCCATTAATTCGTCAGTTTGTGATGATCAAAATTCTAATACGATCGATAAAACCGCATTTGCAACACAAGCCGACCAGCACAAAGTAAATAAAAAAGAAAAAAGAGAAAAGTTGAGCAAAGGTATAGAAATTGATGCATTGATGGAACAAACTTTTTTCCAGTAATAAGGCTTAATATATAATAGCTATTACAGGGAAGGAAAAAATAAAATACAAAAGTCTAAGTTAAGGCGTGTGTCCTCTAGGAGGGTGAGAGGTAGACTCCCCTTTGGCCTGGGAGTAGTAGATCAAGTCCTCGCGTTCCAAAGCTGTGTTCTTCATAGGGTCGAGAATGCCAATAGGGAAGTTGGGTGACACCAGGAAGATAATCTGCCTGCAGAGGTTGACATCTTCCCAAATTCTAGCTTTCAACAATGGGCTCACTTCCTCCGGGCGCAGGTGGACTGACATCTTAACTTCAAGCGTGGCGACCTTCACTCGAAGTTTGACGGCCTGCCGCTCAACCTTGGTGGCCTGAGCTTCCAAGCTCACTAGTCTCTCTTTCAGCTCTGCTAACTTAGACTTGATAGCAGCGTTCTCCTCCCAATCTTTTTGGGCTTGGGCGACAGTGGCGTTCAAGTGTCTCAAGAGCTCCGTCAGCTGGATGATTTCCTTCTCCCCTTCGTCAATCATTTCCACCCATTGGTGCAAACCCTTTATCACCGCTCCAACTATCCTTTGGTCCTGCAATCCCAAAGAGGCAAAAACAAAGGTAAGTCAAACCAGGCCGGCAGAATCAAAAGGAGGAAGTTTCCCTCAAAAGATTACCGTCAAGAACTTGTGCTTCTTTTTTCTGGCCAACTTTTGCAACTTTGGGCTCTGCTGTGGGAGGTCCTCTAATGGGCCAGCTAGGAGACTAAGTGTGGTGGCCACATGAGCCAACTTTGTAGTGATCATGGCTCTCGCTGCGACTCTGGTTCCCTCAGCAGAAACCTCCACTAGAGTGGCTACCATGATGCCCATCGCTGTGGAAAGCAATGCAACAGTGAGATTGGGGTCGCTAGCATCCATTGGCTCTGCAGGTTGCTCAATGGCTGGCTCCTCCAGCTCTCCGGCAACAAGTGCCAACTCCACCGATGCGGCTGGTGCCACAGAATCGCTTGGCAATGGTGGCTCGACACCAAGCTCTCCTATGGCAGCTCCCTCAACAACTCCCAAATCTAAAAGGCTGTCAAAAGTCTCCACCACAGAATGCTCACCAATGCCTGCCAGACGCCCAGCCATGTGATAATCAGGCTTGGTGGAGGACGAAGAGAAAGGCAAAACGGGTGCAGCCCGCTTCCTTCTGGGGCTGCTAGGAGGATCGCTAATAATGAGAGCCCCAGCCTTCCTCTTGGGTTGCGAAGGAACTGGCAGGAGAGCTTGGGGCTTCTAGACCTGTGAAGGAGGTCTCCAACAAGCCCACCTGGCCTCTTCACAGGACACCAAATGGTCCCTCCTAAACTCACGGAGGTGCTCTTGCACTAGCTGCAACAGAGGCTCCACAGCCTCCACCTCTGCTTTAGAGGGCTTCCCAGTGAAGACCTCAGAGACATTGCCCAAATCTTTGGGTAGGGGACAATCATCAGATACCATTATAAAAAAGAACCGGTCATTCCAATTCTTCACCGACTTATAGATAGCGTTGCTAATGCATAACTCCCGGGGAGAGATCAAAATCCAGTCTCTACTTTGGGTGAACCGGAATATGACCTTCACAGCCTCCACAGATAGCAGCCGCGAATGATGGCGAAGGAAGATACAAAGTGAGCAAAGGTAACGTACAACATTTACGTGGAGCCGTGCGATAAGGACATCAAATGCCGTGAAGATGCGGAGTAGCTTCTCAGGGACTAGGAGACGAAGCCCACTCCGCAAGTGAGCCTCGTAAACAGCAATGTGTTCTTCAGACGGAGAACAAGCCCTATCCAACCTTCTGGGGCCGCAAATACAATGGAGCTCGGGATGTTATACTAGACAAAAAGTGCCTTAACATTACCAGAGTCAAGAATAGAGAAGATTTCGTTAACAGTGGGTGCCATGGAATAGAAAAGCGAAAAAGGAAGAATGCTTGATGTCTAGATGTGAAGAAGAAAGGAGGAGGATGACTTGAACCACCGTGTCATTTTTATAAAGGTTGTCGCTGCCAAAGTGAAGCAGCGCATTGAAAAGGTACGGCAATCACAACGGACACGTGTCGATTCCAGAGAAGTCGTAATCAAATCGTATCTTCTGGCACACTAATTACTGGGATTACGGCCGCCCTATGCAACGACACATGGAAAAAAACAACGGGTCGCTCAGAGAGGTAGGAGTCTCCAAATGGTTCTGCAACTTTTCGAGTGCCGAGCCAGTAGTAGAATAAAATAACGCGTCGAAGACAATCCCCCATATTCATCAGATTCAAACCAATCAACGAATCCGATCAACCTTCACATCCACTCCGTTCTCTAGATTCTAGCGTTGCGGTTAACGAATCCGGTAAACCTCCATCTCCACTTCGTTCTCCGGATTCTAGCATTGCGGTCAACAACTCCGATCAATCTTCGCTTTCATTCCGTTCTCCAGATTCGAGCATTACGGTCAGTGAATCTAGTCAACCTTCATCTCCACTCCGTTCTCCGGATTCAAGCCTTGCGATCAATGAATCCAATCAACCTTAATCTCCATTCCGTTCTCCGGATGAAATGGACAACATGGGATGAAAACCATTCTCCTATGCTAACGGCGGGTAGCTTTTTTATTGGTTTATTTGTTTTTGAGAATCCATTGTGTAGCTCATGTTGTCTTTTATTCCTCTATTTCATCAACTCATAATTTGAATTTGTATATAGCTATTTGAAAGGGAAAAAAATGAATTGTTATTTATGAAAAAATATTTACTCGTTTAATCAGGATACTTATTATACTATGAATTGAATTATTATTTTTTATTATCAATAAGCATACAGATTTTGGTTATTGTATTTCGTTTGTTTATATACAAATTATATAATCATGTGCATGATTTGATTTGATACAGCGGTAAAGCTATTTAGTTATGATATGGTCACAAGTTCAAATAATAGAAATATCTTTTCCTACCACACAATGATCTAGCGTCATTGTTCAATGGGGCTAGGACAAGAATTGCATTTCACTATACATTTCGAGACATTGACTGAATTCTGTTGCCATTGCAGTAATATTCAACTTGGGATATTTTTTACGTTGAAATGCTTAATACAACTTCAAGTGAAAGAATTGAAAGAGTTTGCTTTAGGGATTTGTGAAGAGCTATATGCAAAGGGTGCTATTACTTGGTGAACTTTACGTCTGGGTTTCTTATTGACTTGAGCCACATATCTGCCATTACCCTTGATGAAATACTCCATAGTAAATCCTGACCCTTTAAATGTGGAGTTTTTCCTTTCTTCCCTGCCTTGCCCATACCATATGCTACCAGCCACTGCATAGCAGTCAGCCTCTGTTTCTCAGCGTCCCACGCATTCTTCCTTTGCCCTGTTTGAACTTTCATGCCCCCAATATGCAGACTAACCACCTTGAATTTCTCCTTTGCCTCCTTAAATTCCTCTCCTTCACTGTTGGCATGCATTGCTTGAATCAATGCTATAACAGGGCCTCCAACGGCCTCATATCTCCTCAGTGGATCACGCAGTTGGATGACTGCCACCAAGATGATGGCGGCTGGATCATCACGCTTAGTGTTGGAGACTTCCACATTTTGGTTTTTTATCCACTCCTCAAGTGGGATTGCAGAAGCTAGAGGGTCATTTTGATCTTTTCCACTGAGTGGAGAAATGTCGAAAGGAGCATCTTCTTCGGCCATATCTGCCTGAATTTTCAAAGCATCAATGGACATGGCCTCGATCTTCTGCATTGAGAATGGCAGAAGCTCGTCAGCCGTCAGTGGGCCTTCACCCACCATCCAAATTCCTGTTGTTATCCGTTCTCTTCTGCCGGTGTTCATTGCCGTTTCCATCTTTTTAACAGCGGCAATAGTTCGAGCAGCACTTGAGCTCGCTCCTTCCTTGTTCCTTCCATTGATGATTGCTGATGCAACGCCTTCAAAAGCTGTCTGTTCTGCAGTTTTACCCATCAGTTCCTCTATGGGCATCAAGGACACGATGGCCGAGCTAAGTTCTTCAAGCCCAACAGCTGCCATCCTCTGAAACAGTTCAAGCCCGCTCGTAAATTTCTGTTGTGTGAGAACAAAGGGTTTTGACATCTGCATTGCAAGCTTTGGAGTGTCTTTCCTCATCATTGACACTTCTAAAGGATTCATGGCGGCCAAGTACCCACCAGTTCTTGTTTGAACCACGCAGCCCAGTCCTTTGCCCAGGTCTGACAAGAAAACCTTCGACTCAGCATCCGAAGTTTCCTTATTGCCTTCTATCTTCAGAGGGGGCATGTCAAATTGGTAATTTTTGGATTCAGATGCTTCCTTGTCTTCCAATCTCTGAAGGAACTCCCTCGTCACAGTTTCTTCTTCATCATCAAGCCTCTGATAATCTGTTTCATATGTTCTGCTTGAATTTTCTTCGCCCATCATAGATTCAAGTGCTTTTATCTGCCGAGCAATTGAATCGAGCTCTGACAATCTCATCAGATGGAACTGATCATGCACCATCTCCTTGACATCCTCGCTTGACTCGGACAAAACTTCAGTTTTTACAGTAAGGTCTCTCTCTTTGTGATCTTCCACGTCCTGGATCTCAATTCCTTTATCCACAACCTCGAATTCAGGGAGATCGAGATCTTCTATTTTTGACTCTGGTACTTTCAACTTCTGCACCGCAGGAGGTGACGGTGCTGCCGCTGGATCATCGAGGTTCAAGTGATCCATTGCTTGAATATTTACCGTTGTTCCTGCCCGAGAGGGAGTCCAAATTTCCGCGCCGCTGGTCATCTTTGGACTTGGTATGCTGAAGGATGTTTTCGATTGTTTACGTGCGATTGAAGATGAGGCTTTGTTGGCCCGCAATCCTTCAACCTGATTATATATCCCAGCCCCCACATCTTTATCAATGATCTGAAACCCTAACTTCAAGACAAGTTCTCCCCCTTTTGCCTTACCAGCCAGATCGAAACCTGTATCCCATTGCCGAATTCTTGTGCCTTGGGCGTTCTTAGCAATGGATTCCTGAATAAGGCGGCTCAAATCCACAGAGCTCCTTCCAAAATCAAGCTCTCCAGCATCGAGTGCAAACACGTAGATCAAGAATGGCCGGGGCTCGAATCTGAGCTGCGTTCCACTGCCTGGAGTGCAGTAAACATGGCACTTAACAAAGAGGGTCTCTTCAAAATCAGCAGCTCCCTGGGACACCCTCGACGGCATAGTGTGCACTGCTCCATCTTTTGTTTCCGTCTTCCTCACACAAACAGAGAGCCGGAGGCCGTTCATCGAAGCTGGGAGGCCTTGAACGGCGACTACTTCAACAGAAAACAAGCAGCTCAGCTTCTGCATCGCGATATGGGAAAGGGCTCGGATTGGCTTCCAATTCCATATCCCCTTCTTCGCCACGGTTGCGGCGCCCACATCAAACAACGTGAGCTCTTTCTGCTTCTGAGGCTTCGCATGATCCTTGGGCTCGTTGCGATCATCGTGCTTTGGCCGAGAACGCCATGGAGACAAGGACATGCGCCTGCTTCGCGGTTTGATCGTGGACTTGTCTTCGCTATTATCTGGGTCGGCTTCGACTTCGTCGACTGATGATACAGGGGGAACTGAGTTTCGAGGGAGCGCAAGAGAAGCAGTTCTTCTGGCTGCGGAGATGTGGGACTGGTACATAGACTGGCTTAGAGCTTCAAGTTCTTCCAGAAGCTGCGGGTTGGAATCTCTCTTGTCCGAGAATTTCGCTGCCATTATTTATGGTAGTAAAAATTGCTATTAAGGAACAGAGCTTCAATAGCAGGTAATGGTTTCTTCTTGATTCGGAGTTTTCTTTTGTCTAGGAGAGATGTTATTGGGAAGCTATAATACGACGTAGATATGCTAAAGGATCAAGGTCTTGAGGTGGAGAAATTAGCTTGAATTACGATTTGGATGCCGCGCTGGCGCTTCCAGGACCAGTGGTTCGGTACCGCAGAGCGGCTGGAAGGATAGGAGAGAGAGAGAGAGAGAGAGAGAGAGAGAGAGAGATCTTCCCTGTATGATGGAGAAACTTAGCGAGGGAGTTGTGGGGAAAAGGAGGAAATCTGGTCCCATGCAATTGCAATTTGATTTGCATGTTGCGTGGTTGGTATAACTCATAACACCTAACTAAACGGTGTCGGCTGTTTTCAGTGTCTCATGAACAAGGATGGTCACTGAATCAGATTAAGGTATTAGAGACTTCTTACTTAGGCTGCGATCTGGATAATCCCTGTATAACCATCAAGTGACGTCCAGTGTCTGCTTTGAGAGCCTAAGTCACGGCGTCTCAGCTGCGTCGGCTTCTGCCATATGTTTGGATGTGGTCATGTCACACTGCAAGGAATGGTGGTCCCCTCTAGTACTTTTGGATGAAAATGCCCACCTGCGTAGAGAATCTTTTAGGATTGATTCAAAAAGATAAAAAATTTTTAGTATGATTTTATAAAATAAGTCACAAGATAGTATCAATAATCTAATTTTGATTCCTAAATGACGTATACACGCTATTTTTTTCTCTAGAAATGCTCTATTAGCACATTCGATTTGTCTTGTACATAAACCCAATGTTGTTGCACAATTTTGTATGCCTTCTCTCTCTCTCTTTCTCACTATATATGTTGGGTACAGTATCAATTATAAGGATTCAATCTATCAGCACAATAAATCCATGATTAATAGGCGAAGAAGAAAGTATTATTCGACCCTTAGGCTCAAACCAGAGAATACAATGAATGGTCTTGAACCAATTCTAATTAGGATAAATCAGGATTTAACAGGCAACCGAATTATTATTAAATGATAGATAACTTGAACTGAATTATATACCTAAATGACTAAAATTTTTATTTGCTATTGTGGTGTATAAGTTTTAGATAAAAAGTTTGATAATCTGATATTAGTTTCTTTTATCATAATATTAATTCTAAGTACGTATCACAAACACCATCTACCAAAAATACAGTCAAACCACTTATTTCTATTTCAATAGTCACACTCATAAAGATTTACAAATAGATAATATTTGACAAATTAATTAATATGGTGAACACAAAGATATATAGACAGTTGGGCCAACCACTGAATAATATCTCATTTTATGGCTTCTCCTTAAGGAAGGTAGCCGATGAAGCATTCACTCGCCAGCCACACTAGATATTAGAGTCGTGGTTGCTCAACTGTAAGGTATACTAAAGATGCTGAAATTTCTCTGAAATAGATTTGAAAACCAAAACTATCCGATTAAGACCCTTTACGTGCAAGTCTCATCTACAAAGAGGAGGTCAAAAGATAAAAAAGTCGCTTCAAGGTGGAGCTACTCTTAGCCATAGATGTCCGTGGTTCCTAAGGTTCTGAGGTGCAAACCCAATTTGTTCCCTTCAAACTTGAAGGTCATCTCAACTTCAATGTCAGAGAGAAGAGCCTAGAGTAACGAAATCTTTAATAAATTTCAAACGCCGTTCAAACTTGAGGAAAAGTAATATAGCACTATACCCTAAACCGTCTTGGTTAAGCATATACAAAGTGTATTTGTCAATTATTTAGAGTTAATTATAAGGTTCAAGTCTTTGATTAATGATAATCTTGAACGATTAAGTTAATCTAATTAAAATTGAGACAAAAAAACAAAAAATTGAGTTAAAAAGTTAATATTAAATATGATCAAATTTAGTAAGGGATGTCCGATTGGTACCTAAAGCGCATCCATGCATGAAAGTAGATTAGCTTGCACCTAATGAAGGCTCGACTTGGGCCTGAGCGTCAAAACCTGTGGTATTAGTGCCTGAGACATGCCCGAGCCCTACTTGAATGCGGCAAACTAGTAAAGTGGCACTCAACACGTGTCTGAATCGGTGCTTGAGCACCAATACTATATAAATATAACACATGAGCTAAATTTTGTCATTTTTTTCAAGAGGTTTCAGAGAAGAGAAATGGAGACAAGGAGAAGAGAGAGAAAAAGAGAGAGAAAGCTTGAGAAAGCTCAAATTAAATGAATCAAGGCTTAAATTTATGTAATTTGGAGACAAGGCAAGTACACTCTATACTTTTTTTTATATTATTGCTATT
>JAODPA010132827.1:0-16671 GCA_025585075.1 Nepenthes mirabilis | reverse complement strand
TTCTAGATAGATTTTAGTGCGGTTTTCATATTGTGATAGTTGGAATATCTATTACATACTTTTCCTTATAGATAAGTCTATATTAAGTTACATTATTATTTGGAAGTCCGATAGGATTTGTTTCGGTCAAATCCTATATTCACTTTAATTTATAGATATTATATAGTTGTAATTTTTGGTGTGATAAATTCGACCCAATATTTAGGTTACTTATAGTTTAATCATTTTTGAAAAGTTTTTATTTTGGTTTTGTTATTATTTTACTTACTCGTGTTGGGGTTATAATAGCAATAATATTAGAGAAAGTTATAAGAAATGCGTTCTATATGATTTTGGAAAAACTAAACATTGAAACTTATCACGTAATAGGTAACAAAAATATTAGGAGGAGGAGCCAATTCTAACCAAGATGATGATTATTTGGCAATGATGGCTTGAATGACGGGTATAATGGATCAGATGGTTCAACGACAAGCTGTAGAGTTTGCAAGGTAGGTGATTATGTTCACCGTCATTTTTCGTTGCTAAATTTCTGTCCTCGGATAACCGAAAATGCATTTTAGCGAATAATATTAATATATGCATGAAAAATAGTGATTTCAGTAACACTACACTCACAAATATATTTATTTACTATATAAATGATTAATTCGAATATGACCTGTCATATTTGCTTTTGAAATTTGGAATAAGATTTTTTGTCATTGTTTAGACCATTTTGTCATTTAATTTTTACTACTTCAAGAATTCAAAATTAAAAACCTACAATATACTATTAATGTACACATGGCATAGATTAAGAGTAATAATTGCGAATGTAACAGTATATCAATTTAAGATATAAACGAACGAATCAAAAATTACTTATCAACGCTGTCATGGTTTAAATGGCAATTTTTTGTGTTCAGCAAAGTAATTTTGACACTCAATTACTGATGCCTTAGAAATAAAAATCACGTTCTGTTAATGTATGATTATACTACTCATGTCTTCATAAAATGGCAAGTTGGTTGGCATAAACATATTTTTGAAATATTATAATGATGAGCTCAAAAATAGATAAAAAAAAATCAAAAACTTTCCCTAATTGCACTTCTCATATTAAACAAATCCACTAAAATACAAATAGGGATTAAAAATGTTATCAATATCACAAAAAATAAAGAGATACCATTTATATGCAAAGCAAAATTGATATTTTCATAATGAGTCATTGAAGGCATTCCATAAATTAATATTGGGCCGTAAAAGAATCAAATTTTAACCAAAAAATAAGAGAATACAAAAAAAAAAAAAGTAATAAGAGAAGCGCACAAACCAATTAATCGTATCTTCTTGAATTTGAAATGAAAAGAAAAGTAATACCTCCAAGCACAGGACACCGAATAGGACCAGTAAAATTAGAATAACATCTAATCAAATGTCCATCTCCTCCAAATAAGGTGCATTGTTCACACACTGTTCACATACGAATTGCAGATACTTTAGGGCATATAAAATATTTTAGGACAAACAAGATTTTTATATAACAAGTTAACCTACTATATTTATAACGTTTAGGCAACAATCTGGTGATAAAATGATGCAAAAATTATAGGAAAGATGACAGTTTTCCACTTGCCTAATTTGCAACTTACGGCATTGCAACAGCAACTCAGCGCCGGCAGAGCGAATCTTCTTTGCCATAGCAACCTTCACGGCCCAATACCAACAAAAAAATTAGGGATTTTTGGTCCTCTCTCTCCCTTCTCTACTAAATAAACCAAAAAAAAAAAAGTAGAGACAAACAGTGGCCACATTTAAGAGGAATGGAAAGGGAAGAGGAAGCAACAAGTGATACATGCGATGGGTCTTGAGATTTGTGAGTCGGCGCAATTCCAAACCCACAAGAAGAACTGTACAGCCGAGGAGGAGGTCCGCACAGCCCAAGATCCGGTCGACTCGGTTTAGGTCAACCCAGCAAGACCAGTTCCAGAAATCAGCCGCGAGTGCAGCCCAACAACTCCCCATCTCAAAGGCACCGCACAGCTGACCAATCAGCATGGCTACTATCAGTGTATCATTTTCCCTTTTCAAAGAATCAAGATTTGCATACCGCCATGTATAAGCCCGCCTGCACGGTGCTCTCTATGTAGTAACCACGAGGAACAGCACACGCAGAAGGTAGGAAAATCGTCCCTTTTTGCAGCCTAGGAGGCAGCTAGCTATAATCCTCCTCAATAAAAAGGAGAGATCCAAACGCAAAAGGAGACTCTTCTCCGGCACTAGAGAGAGGCTTTTCCTTGATAGAGAGAAGGAGCTCCCAACAACAAATGAACGTAAGAGGTGAGAAAAAGAAGAAAAAATGGCGCTCAACTACTCTAGTCAGACTCTAGAAAAAGGGAGCACGCTCATCCCCATGGTTTTCACTCTCTTATCGGGCTCGAAGCATCACCTCCAGCTATTGGAACATCCCTTAAGATACATGCTTGTAAATCTGGCCACACTGTGCTCTCTTTGGATTCTTCGTCGGGGCAGTAAGGATGACTCAAACAACCAAGCACAAGAGACTCCCTTTTGTATGTAGCCAAGAAAGAATTCCAATGGGGGCATTCACTCTTGCGCGGGCAAGCTCACCAGTGCTTCCCTATCCAAGAAAGTTCTTGGGAAAGGTGAAGTAGACTGGGCCCCGCAAGCAAGATTCTCAACTCTCCATCTCTTAAAACTGCCCATTGGCCAATCGCACTCATCGGAGCCTTGTTCTTCATCTATAAGCTGCCCCTTGGTCGAGCACACTCATCGGAATCCTGTCTTCCATCTCTAAGTCACCCCTGACCAAGCGCATTCTTTGGAGCCTTGTGCACCATCTCTAAGCCATCCATTGGCCAAGCACACTCATTAGAGCACAATCCTCCATCTTAAAGCCACCCTCTGGTAGGGCGCACCCATCAAAGCCTAGCCCTCCGCCTACAGCTTAATCCCCCTTTTTGCATGCATCTATGTATATACATTTTGAATTCTTTCATCTTTCTCTCATCGTAGAAAGATTTCTAATTTGAGTGTCGGAGGATATATCTAGAAATAAGTTCCCGCATCATATAACCTCTTGTTTGCTAATTGTGTTGCAAAGGATCTAGGTTTGAAGCAACGGGGACTGAACCGGCTCCAATTCGACCCACTAGGAGAAATCAAGTAGCTTCCTAACCAATTCAATAATGTAGATCCAAGGGTGCATCATTGGCACCATTTGTGGAAAGGACTAAAAAGTCTATCCACCGCATCCATAAGAGCAAGTTGGCGCATTGGCCCCAGTGGCCATCCCTCGTGGCAATGACCCCTCCGTGGGTAACCATAAGGGGGAATCGTTCGCCCCAAATTGTTGGTGCTGACCTAAAGTCGCAGCATCGAGGGGCTCCCCCTAGGCTCCCCGCTATCAAGACCACATCTCAGAGCCTCACCAAGATCGCATTGACACTCCGCTAAGCCCCATGAGGCCTTGGAGGTGCCAACAACAAAGCATGCAGTGGGTCGACACATCCTATGCAAATGGCCTCTTAATGCCTACAATCCTGCCGGCAAATGGCCAAACGAGCGGAAAGCCACTCAACCCTTGGAGGAATTCGAAAGAAGCCAAGTCGGCAACCGTGTCCTGCATCAGCCACCATAGCTGGCCATGCCTTGGGGGCTCATCATTCTACGCTGATCGCCAGTTCATCTGGATGGGCATGATCCTTAGAGCATAGAGGCCACAAACCAAGACCCTCGACCAGGTGCCCTACCAATGTGAGCTGCATCCAACTTTAACAACCCTCTACGACAGGGCGAGTGTGTCCCGCTCTCGTTTCGAAAAGCCGATCCTAAGGACACAATATCCACCACCCCGATTGGTGCTATTTGTGAGTCCTCCACGAATCCAGTAAGTCCTGCATCCACCCATATGGATTACTTGATGCGTGTTTAATCATTTGATTCCATTCATCATATCCAAAATGCTTTTGCGCCTGCATTATTCCAAAAACCTAGACTACCTCTAAGTCGGGTGAACCATTCTTCACCTGCCTCTTGACCTGCTGCAACTCAGTTTGAAACCTTGGTCCCATTAACCAAGGGGCCTAGAGACGGTGGAAGAGAAACTAAGCAGCCTAGAGACTGTCGAAGAGAAACCACGATCCCAACAACCGAGCAACCCATGAGCGGTCAAATCAAATGACCTGGGGGGCTCACAGACTAAGAAACAAACCTCCCCATCTAGCAGTCACAAAAGCTTTAGGGAGCTATCCAACATGCATGTAGCAATTTCCTCCAGTAGGAACTAGCACCATCAATCAACCATGATCAACAGACTAGGTCCAAATGAATATAAGCTACGACGTCCTCTGACAGGACCGAGCGCCAATATGGTAATATGTGGGCGGTAGCCTAGACTTTGCCAGAGTTCAGCGACTGCAGCCATGAAACCCTATCATCCCTAATGAGGCTCACCAATAGGCATGCCACAGCTTCCTGTTTTGTAGGAAAGAGCACAGCGTGCTACGACTTCTCTTTTGCAGGAAAGAGCATAGACAAATAACAATGTCTGATAATGTCCGATCAAAGCCTGGCAACAATAGCAGTTTTGCTTAGTCAGCAAATGGATTTCCCTCATGCCATGACCTCCTCCCGACAGGATCAAGCACGATTGAGCAAAAAGGCATCAAAAAAAATGAGAGAAGCTCAACAAAAGCAAGAAATGCACTAGCGGCAATGATCAACATAGTCTAATTGTTTCATTAAAAAACCAAGGTGTACATATGAAGGCATCCAACGACCCCGAAAGATACAAGAGGCTGGATGCTATCTACACCTTCAGCCAAGCTGGATGGTCATCCTAGGGTCAGGGACCCCCCAATGCACTCGATGCAAACCCTTGACCACTTCTTGGTAGCACGCTAGATCTAAGCTCGCCTCCAAGCCGGGCATTCTTGTTCTAAAGGACCACAAGCTACTGCTAAGTTCTCTGATGTTCGTCCTCAAGCGAGATGATTTGATTTAGAGCCTAAGCACTGACCTCCATGAGTTCTTGGTACCTCACCTCTAACACAAATAAAGCCCGATCAAGATGGGTGGCCCGTGCTTCACTTCGCACAGCCTCAGCAACAATGGCATTCATCTAGTGCTCTACATCCTCCATCACTACCAGATCGGCATGTAGCTAGGACACTCGGAGTACCTCGGCATCCCTCCAGAGCAAAGCACTCTCCACCAACCGAAGAGCCTCCTAAACCTGTCAAGTAACAGGCAGCAGTCAGTCAAGGACGACAATAAAAGAAACACAATAGTATTAGAGCAAGGAAGCCTTCGACACAGTACCTCAATATGAGATGGCCCTCCCCAATGTGAATGGCCAGGAAAACCCTTAGCGATAGCACCGACTCATTGCAAGGGTTATAGAGGTGCCTAGAAGCTCAGCAGAGGCCTAAGACCACCTGAGATGCCTGAGGGCTTGCTAACTAGCGTCCGAGCACTCGGCACCCCTACGATGGTGGCCTCAGCCCTGACGGCACCTTCAACCCTCTCCCCTTTCACAGGAGTAGCCTCAGCAACTTCTACAGTAGCAGCGGCAAGAGAAGAAGGTGTGAACGTTCCTGGGGAAGATTCCCCTAGAATTGGGGACTCCTCCTCGGCTACAACCGTGCCATCAACCAACTCACAGCTCCCTAGTTGATGGTCCACCCGCTTCTCCTCCACCCTCAGAATCCGCTGAGCTCTCCTCATCTTTCATCCAACCAAAAGAATCACTCAGGTCCAGATCATCTGACCGGGACCACACGTAACTAGGTCTCATTGATGTCCCGACCTCTACACGACCTAGTCCCCTTGCATAAACAGCATTGATCTGTTGACATCCCTAGGAGATGGTTGGCAATCTAGGGTCCACCCCATGGTACCTTCGTCAAAAGAGGCTCGGGAGTGCACTTCCATGCCTCCTCTTGGGCCGATGACCCGAGGCTGTAGAGATCTCACCTTCTGTCAATCAGGCCACCCATCAAACTCTATTGAGGGCGCATTGGGAGACCCATATGTCAGTATGGCACAGAATGTCATCATGCACCTCAACCAGGGCAATTAGAGGCAACACTACTTGTTCATCAGCAGGCAGAACATCCCTAGAAAAGGGGCTATTGACCCTGCCCCAATTGTTTGGGACCCTCCAGTTGGTGTCCATAGCCACAAAGAAGAAGTGTGCCACGCAGCTCGCTTCCAAGAAAGTGTCACCCCTACACTCCCCAAAATCATTACAAGGGCTAAAGGAGACCGAATCGTCCTCTTGGTCAACCCGGAAGAGCACCTTTAGGATTCGTGCATACATGGTTAACCCTTTGGTGTGAAAGAAGACGCATAGGGTCATGAGATATCGAAGGGCACAGGGCTAGAGATGTGCCACAGAGACCTCCAGAGCCCATAGGATTCCATGCAACTCTTCCACCACTGGAAAGCGATGGCCAACTTTCAGTAGCTCCTCGTAAACGGCAATGAACCTTGAGGAGGAGAGCAAGCGACATCGTCAACATCAGGCATAGCATACAGCATGGCGCAAGAGATGCCATATCTACAATATATGGACTCCACCTCTTTGACAGTCAAACTCGATGGAATATTGACAACGTCACGGGAAGCCATTTAAGAAACTATATTGCTAGGCTCATTTATATGTTGGCATATTCTATGATAGTGTCTGGTCTATTATCGGCAAAGGTCATATTATTCGGAAGATCTGTATCAGAATATCGCTTGCTATTTGCTGAAGCACCATACCTAATTCATACTTGCCATGCACCTGACCAACACCCGAGCACCTTTTCCTAGAGGTTTCGCCTGCTGCACACCTGCAGTGAGCTCGAGCCCCATTTTTGGTAAATCTATGCCCACTGCTCGTCCAATCCACACTCGAGCGTCGAATCCAGTAGACTCGGCACTAGAAGCTTGCTCAATCCACACACTTAAGCACCGCTAGATGTATCCCATAAAACCCTAAGTTCACACACCGTGCACTTGATCCACGCTCGAGTACCGCGATGCATATTTTACTAACGGTCATATTTTTTACCTAGGTTTTTTAGCCTCTCGATATATAGTAGTCTTATTTCAGTTACCCTGAACTTCTTGCTTAAGATTTGGACGGTTGTTTCAATGCAAAACCTACTCTTTTATACTTATTGATTTATTTACTTGAGAAAACTTAGCTTCTACAATTGTACTTCCTTGATAAATTTTTCTCACCACTTTGAACTTTACTATTTATACCTTATCTCGCCGATTAACCTTCCTTGGCGACATTAGTGGCGCAGAAATTGGATTTCAGTGGTGTACTGAGATTCAATGGTTTGGAAGAAAAGATTGAATTAAAAATCGAAAGGCGTCCGATTTCATTACTGTGGGCAAATCTAAGGAGTTCTTTGGTAGGGATCATAAGATGGGAGTAAGTTGGCTAGATTAGTGCGTTTACACCACTCAGTTTTTAAGTTAATTTTTATAGTACATATCTTCCATAACTGTTCAAATCTGAAGGATTTTACTCGCTAGCCATAGTTATTAAGATTCTCCTTTGTCGCCAAAAATCGTGTATTTATAACTTACTGCTCTATCCTATATGCTCTTTATTGATTATATCATCTAGATTCAAATTTTTTTTATGTGTATCAGATATTTATGTTTTTACTACTTCTGCATTTTTGTTAAAGGGTTGAAACTATTTGTAATTTAGAACACTTAGTTCCTTTCATATATGAACTAGGAAAGAGAATGATAGGTTAGGGCAAAGATATTTCGGGAAGAAAGGAAGTATGGAGATGGCCAGGCAACAACACTTAAATAGCCAGTGCCCCAACCCCTAGCAATGTCATCTCGGGCCAGTGAAGGGGCGCACCCCCGTAGATCCTGCGACACGTGCCCTCATCTCGGAGCATTGAGGCATGACTATTCACAGGGCTCATTACGGCAATCGATGCAACATCTCCCACGCGGCACCCAGACAGCTCGCACCTATGGCGTTTGAAATTGGTGGCGTTGCACAGGTAATATTGACCTAATGCGCCCCTTCCCAAGGTTGCAAGCTGGCAACGTGTAGAGCGGCAGATTCAAAACAAACCTGGCTGAACTCATCCCACTGTGGGCTCGGGACGAGTAGCCAAAAGTCAAGGTCACAAGGAACTAGGTCACCAGCACATAAGGATATCACATTGACGATAGCCCAATAGCAAGAACGATGATTCAAGCACCCCGAGCATTCAAATCATGGAATACATATATATATATACTAGAAGCCATGCAACATAGGGATAAACAATGTTTGGTAATTTCATTTATTAATTCCTTTTTATAAAGTACAAGATTTTGATAGTGGACGTACAACACAAAAGGGAGTAAAAATATAAGGAACAATGACCCAACTAAACTTGTCCTAGCAATGTCGAGAAGACAAGCATGATGGGGAAACAAAATGCAGCTGTCTTCTAGGAGACTATCTCACCACTGACCGTCCCATCTAGAGACGGGAGGCAGCAAAGAAGAACGGCAAGCCCTTCCTCGCAAGAGTGGAGCATGACGCCACTACTCGCGCAAGGCGGGCATCCTCAGGAGATCATCCATTGAGATGGACCGTAGCCCATGGAACTCAATCAGACCCAACATGGTGATGATGGCCCAACCTCGAGTGGACTGCGAAAGCTCCTCTAGCAACCTCTGGAAGCAACCCCACCAAGAAGACCCGAAGGTGGCAGCACTCGCCCAGATTTGAGAGCACATCTTACAAGCTAGAGTGCCTGCCTTTCGAAGTTCCTCGAGAGGGGACAACCGAATGCCAGTAAGGAGAGGAAGGCAATAGTGATCCTATGCCCAGACCGCCCACATTGCAACATGAGAGCAGTCAAAGTAGGGATATCAAGGCAAACTTCAAATGCATCTTCAAGCCTTTTAGAACTTCTCGCATTCTCAGGCAATGGTGGTGTAGGGGCCATGCCTGCTCCGAACTCTCACACCTATTGGCTAGATGGAGGGTAAGTTATGTAGCAAACCATGGTAAGCCTCTCCATTTATAGCTAAGGGAGGAGGTCACCCTTCATTAAATCAGGCATATCCAATTGACTCCAACGAGATGCCCTCAGTAGAGAACTGCCAAGGGCAATGAATCAAATCCCACCACGCTATGTGGCGTGTTCGTAAAGCGCCATGGGAAGGGAATAGCTCGTGAAGAGCTGCAGATGATGTGCCATCATGA
This sequence comes from Nepenthes mirabilis, assembly GCA_025585075.1. Classification (NCBI taxonomy): domain Eukaryota; kingdom Viridiplantae; phylum Streptophyta; class Magnoliopsida; order Caryophyllales; family Nepenthaceae; genus Nepenthes; species Nepenthes mirabilis. Next base: position 7,436 of record JAODPA010132827.1, on the reverse strand, counting down.
CATGCTAGGGGTTGGATTTTCAAACCTTCCAGCATGGGGGCTAGTTGATGGGTCCGGAGATGCGTGGACCGGCTGTATTCCAAGCCCGCAAGAACCACATAGCCTAGGAGGAGTTCTATGTAGCCTAAGATCCGGTCGACCCGGTTCAAGTCAACCCAACAAGACTAGTTCTAGAAATGGGCCTACGAGTGTGGCCCAGCAGCTCCTTAGCTCGGAAGGCGCCACACAACTGATCAACCAACATGGCTACTATAATGACCCTAACCTGAGTCCTCAAACCTGGCCCAAATCATCCAAGCAAAAATCTCAAATCATCTAAAATTATCAATTATAGCCATAAATTATAATATCAGTCAATTTAAATGAACTCAAAATTATTGCATCACTAATATTTATGACACCATAAATGATCATCATTATTACATCATTAAATAAACATTCATAATACTAATACTAAATTACTTGAAATAGAAATAGTATCGATATTCGCAATGTCAAATTCTCATAAGTAAAAATCCGATAAATTTATAAAAGTTAATGAAGCAACAAAAAATCTCAAATCTCTATCATAGAAGTCTCAATTTATGAGATCACCTCTATCTAAAATCTATACGGCAATACACAATCTCATCTATCTTGATGTCAATATGTCTACTCTGAAATCAATAAAATACAAGAGTGAATCAAATACCCAACAGGTAAATATAATCAACAATAAAAAAAATATAAGTAAGCTTATCGAATAATAACAACAAATGTATAAAATTAATAATATCATGTGATATACCAACCCCTATCTGATACTCAATAACATGAAGTGTCCATGACTCGAAAGCTATATGAACGAATAAATATCAAGGATGCAACATGGATTTCATCGAATTAGATCGTTAGCTAATACGATGTCACAACTGTATGAAATAACAATAATCGTCATTGACCTTATTCTACCACAGCGAACTAAAGGCTGTGTATTTATTCTCCCACTGGTTAGGTAAGTATTATAAGGTTACCGATATCCATGATATCCTCACTATCTCTACAATCTTCTCAGAGGCTATACCCTTAACGTGCTAATACCATCTCTAATATTCCTTGAGACGGACCACATTTTTTCAAATCAGAATCTGGTAGAGTTCCAGTAGAAAAATGGCCATCAAACTGATACAACCTATACAAAATCTTGACAGTATATAATATCGAACAAAATAATCACAACGTAGGATCCACATGGCCACAACATATTTGTAGCTCCAACGTCGTGTTTTTGAACACAACGCCAGACAGAGAGATGCCTCTAGGTACCTATATACAAATCATAAACAATTTGTGAAAGTATATAAATCCATCACATACACAGCAAAAACTAAACTATCAGTCTATCATCCATATATAAGTACATGTTCACCAATAATATACAAAAGTACTCCATAAGGTATAAAATCATAAAACCAAAGTCCGTAAGTATAATATCCCAGTTTTCAAATATAGTAATTAAGGTTGTATAATCAAGATTTACTTTAATAAAATTATCTGAGAAATATTAAGTTACGAAAAAGTTATCATAATGGCCAAGAAATTATCTGCTTAGGACAAGAATAGTAGATCGATAGAATTAATTGTTGACTAAAATTGGCAAATATTCACTTGCCAAAATCATTGACCGGATTGGCATCGTTGATTGGTTGAATTAACTTGTTGACCGGCTAGGAATTGATAACCGGTTGAAGGTAAAAGAGACCGGTCAACACGTTGACCGGCTAATTGTACCAAATTGTCCGGTGTGCATTTAAGGTAAAAATGACCGGTATGATAAAATTAGATGAAATTACTGGTTTGCATGAATTTATCGGAATGAGTAAAATAACCAGTTTACATGAATATACCTGAATGGGTGAAATTACAGGTTTGGGTGAATTTACCGGAATGGGCAAGATGACCGGTATGCATGATGGTTGTCAGTTTGCACAATTTATCAGTATGCATTTTGAGGTAAATGACCGGTATGCATTTGAGTCAAAATGACCGGTATTAATGAAGGGTAAAAGTGACCGGTATGGATAAAAAATACCGGTATGGCAAAATTACCGATATGAGTGAAATTACTGGTACGGCTAAAATTACTTATATGAGTTAAATGACCAATATAGGTTTTTCACAAAATGATCCGATCAACTGAAGGTTGACCGGCTAAGTGAGGCAAACGCGTATTCTAACCCACTAAGAAAATCCGGAGACGTTTTTTGGAGATGACTTCCGGACAAAATTGAACGAACTTCCGAAGATGATTTTTAGAGACAATCTCCAAAGAAGATATCCAGAGACAATTTTCAAAGATAGTTTCTAGAGAGAGTTTTCGGAGGCCATTTTTTGGAGACGGTTTTCAGAGGCCATTTTTTGGAGACAATTTTCGGAGAGGATTGAGCGAATTTTCAGAGACATTTTCCGGAGAGGATTTCCAGAGTGGATTGAGGTATTATTCGGAGAGGATTTTCTAAGTGGATTGAGGCATTTTTCCGAGAGGATTTCCAAAGTGGATTGAGTTATTTTTTGGAGAGAATTTTCGGAAGGGTTTGATCAGTTTTCCAGAGAGGATTTCTAGAGTGGATTAAGGTACTTTCTAAAGAGGATATCCAGAGAGGTTAGGGTAAGTTTTCAGAGAGGATTTTCAGAGAAGTTAGGCGACCAGAATGAAACGTTGTTTGAAATTTGGAGAATTAATTAGGTACAAAGTACTGAGCTATTTAGCATAAAGGAAATAACCGGACTAGATTGTTGGTTGGATAAGAGTAAATGGTGGCAAGAATGAAATATTGACTGATCAAGAGAATTAACAGAAGTAGATTGATTGAAAATGGCCAAAGTAGAATAATGAAGGAATCGTTAACCAATTTTGAGAGTTGACTAGAATTTAGAGAAAATGTGGCCTGAAAATAAACAGTAACACTCGAGGACTTAGAAAAAGACCAAGACATGTTTGAAAAGAGTCCGAGGACTTATAATAAGATGAAGGACTTTGAGTGTAAATGGAAGTCAGTATAATGATCATCAAAATTAGTGTAAACCACACCCTACTCCCACCTACTCCGTTGACCTTCTAGAATGAGTAGGAAAGAAAAGAAGTACTAAGTAGGTAACTTGCCTCTACCTACTCCCATCAATCCTAATGTCTATAAATACTAAACTTAGGAGTTAAGATAGGAGTTGGGCTAGCTTAAGGGAAGCATGAATGAGAAGAAGGAGAGGAAGAGTTTCAGCCATATCTAAGTAAAAGATTTCTGACAAGATCTAAGTAAGGGAGTTCATAGATCAGAATTTCAGGCAAGTGTAACCTATAATTTTACACATTAGTGTTTTCATGTTCAATTGAGTAAGTTTCTATGAGAATTATGTTATATTAATTACTTTCTGTATGTTTGACTTTGGCTAGCAAATATCGAACACTAATTCATTTGCAATAGTGGCGACATTCATGAACGTAAGAATGCTCTCTTAAGAACTTCAGTTTTTTGTATATAAAAGAAATCTGGTAATTCCATGACTAAAGAAGTCCGACATTTGCATGTTTTAAGAAATCTGATTATTTGCTTATTTGTATGAACTCTGGTTGTATGCATCAATGAAGAACTTTGGTTACATGCATCATAAAAGAACTACGGTCTTTTGCATGTTTAAGATCTTCAGACCTCTGTGCAGGTGAACTTCGGACAATGCTCCTTGTGACTTCAAATTTTTGAAAGATCATGATTTATGGAAATAGTTTTGGATGGTCGAGAGTTGCAGGCTTTAAATGTAGTGGTTTCATTAGTCAAGAGTTATGGACCTTAAATGCAGCGGTTCTGGATAGCCGAGAGCTGTAGACCTTAAATGTAGCGGTTTGGTTAGTCAAGAGTTACGGATATTAAATATAGCGGTTCTGAATGGCTGAGAGTTGTAAGCATTAAAAGTAGCGATTTTGTTGGTTAAGAACTATGGACCTTAAATGTAATGGTTCTGGACTGTTGGGAGTTGCAAGCCTTAAATGTAGTGATTTCACTGGTCAAGAGCTACGGACCTTAAATATAGCAGTTTTGATTGGTCAAGAGTTACAGACCTTAAATGTAGCGGGTCTTTAGCATGTGGTTTGGATCAGTTTTTTATGGAACTGGTTTTAGAAGTGAAACATGCTTTGGTAACCATTTCTCATGCTAATGACTTCGGCTCATGTATTATGTTGTCATGAAAAAGACTTCGGCCCATGATTGTGTTCTGTATGTATAAGGTCATTATTCTATTTTTTTTAGTTCAGTGAATATATACATATATATGTGCATGTTTTCGTTTATGGGTACCTTGCTGGGCTTCTGTTCGCTCCTCTTCTATTTTCTAACTTTCAGATGATGATGAGTTTATACTGGATGAGAAAGAATAGGACCGGATGGACTAGCTAGGATAGACGATCGTGCTGGATTGATGTAGCAAAATTATGAGTGGACTTGATGCATTTTGGGATGTTTTGGGAATCTTTGTATTATGGGCTTGCTATGTAAATAAAATGAGTATTCAGTCGCTCTCGTAAAATTTTATGGTTTGTGAAATTTGGACTATAGTGGCATCTTACTTGTCTTCTGTTCCGCGTTATAGCTGACCGACCTAGTTTTCTGGCTTATCAAGATAATGTTGACCAAGAACCTTGGCCGACCAACTTAGAGGCCAACTTAAGAAGTTTAGCCATTGATCATGTGCATGAACAAAAGAGAAAAAAAAGAGCGAAGAAAGAAAATAAAAATATGAAACTTCAAGTTTTCTTATATATATATTTATACCTTGTAGAAAGTGTGTGGTCCTGAGTATTATGTACGTATGTATGTATATATAATCATTGACAGATGGTCATTTGGGGGAATATGACCTGTTTCGTCACAGTAAGTTCAACCTCCAAGTCTTTACACCTAGCCAACTTCTAATTCCCTATCCTACCCTATTGGGAATAAGCTCCTGCTCATTTAGAAGTAAGGAAAAAATCGTAAGGGGTGAACTAATTACTCAATAAGTGCAACATAATCAAAGATAATATACAATATATTCAAAATAAACCAGCGAATAGAATAGGAGAAATATGTATGGATGCACATATATGAAACCTGATCAAATGCATTTTCTGAAATATATTTATCTTTTCTATTTTACTTATTCTTTCTTTAGGTTCTAAAACATGCAAAAATTTCATTATCTTTGCAGATTAAGGTCACTAAGCCTTACCAGTTAATGGTACAGTAGAATAAGGAAAGGAATGTGTTTGTTTCTACACAGTCTAAAGCACAAACCTACGCAATTCAACACCCCGTGGTGAGCAGTATACATTTTACCCGATATATAGGGCCATAAACATGTCACTATGTCTCCTATAGACCAAATGCAATCCTCGTGCTTCCACAATAATATTTTAAGGCATGTTAGGGGATACTACCATCTGAAATACAAATCCTCAATCTAATTTCATATTTACTTATTCTTAAGGAAACTCTATGTTCATTCTTAACACTTTATTTCCACTTTGGGAGAAGGATTTATCAAATATAATATAACATGGAATTTCCGTCTTATACAAAACATGATTGCATAATTTTTATAAATTCAAATCTCCACGTTATTTAAATTACATGCATAATTGACATAAAGTATGAAAAAATTAGAAATTCTTACCACCTTGAGCGAAATTTAACTTTAAAACTTCTGGACAATAATTTCCTTCACAAATGCATGTAATGTAATTTTCGGAGTATATACAAAATAATATAAATGATGATATGTGAGCAAATATTTCAATTCATGTCCGATAATATTTTCAGTATTTATAAAATTAACATATATAAAATATTTGTGCACAAATATATAATATAAGGAGTATCCGTATCTATAAGTTAGGTTTACGAATTTCTAAAGACAAATCATACATAAATTACAATCAATTTTGGTAAAATCAAAAGGGGCGCAAGTTAGAGTTTCCAACGAACATAATCCCATATAAAACTATGAAATAGAATACCCTTTTGATAAATTAATATATTCAATGCATAGGTAATGATATTCTAAAATCAATTTATGTAAAAGTCCCAAAATAAATGGTAAAATTGTTTGAGGCACAGGGTTAGGGTTCCATGTTCGAAAACTGGTCAAAACTAATAAATCAAATATGAAATCGATCTTTAAGCATGCTTGAGTCATGAGTAACATGAAAATAAAAGTATTGGTAGGTATCGGGATAAAAACACCCAAGGGAATCAAAATGAACAGTGCAAAAAGAGAAAGAAAATGATATAAGTGTACATGCCTCAACCCGATCTATAACTTTTCTAACTAGCTCTAAGTTGGATTTGAGTCCGAGAGCTTTGATTTTCTCTTTCTCTCTCTTCTCCTTCGGGTTCTCTCTCTCTCTCCTCTCTCCCAGAACCGCGTGGAAATAATGGTAATAAATCCAAACGAGTTTTTATACGCGGATCGGCGCTCATCGAGCGAATGATTTGTCGGCCCATGCTCCGAGCGCACCCGAGCATGCCTTGAGCACGTCATTCTATTTTTCATGCTCGGGTTGCGCCTCTGGTGTAGGTCGAGTGTGGGTTAGGCCTGCGTTAAACCTGCAGTGAGCCTACTTCGCGCACGTGCTATTTGGAACCTGTTTTGACCCTTCTAACCCGATTTTTCACATTCTTGGACCCTGATTTTAATTATATTAACTTATTATATCACGATTCTCATAATTTAAAATGCGAATCTCATTTATGGATTAACTGTCCAAGGATAACAATGCCGGTTCTCGATTTTGCCAATTCCTGGTCTTTGGGCTTTTCAATCTAATTTCTCCCATGTCCTTTGACCTTAATTCATTACTATTAATTTAATTACTCTTAATTATCTTATTTTTGAAACTTGTACCTTTCATCCCTTGCCAATAATATCCCTGATATCATCATTTATGATGATTATTACGCTATAAGTATCCCTCCTCAATATAAACGACCTCAACTTCTGGAATGAAATGGGATCGGCAAAGTATAAACTATTCTAAAGTCTTACGGAATCCCATTCATCTAATTGCCGTAGAGTTTTAACACACTCTTCTTTACTTATTCGTAGAATACTAATAATATTTAAACACATGGTCAAAGCCAACACAAAGAATCATTTATCACCGGAATAGGATAAAAATCCAAGAAACTCTAAATATTTTGCCGACCATTTTAAATGTCTGATTCGATCATCACCGATTCTTCAAGTGTACCTAATCTTATTTCTAAGGCCATAGAATGCCCTTTTATTTTGTCGCTATCAAACAAACTCGCGATTGTCGTTTATCCAAGTATCTTGATTAATTCCACAAATGTCAATTAAAATAATAATTACTATTAATTTTTTCCTCAATATGTATACACATAAATATACATCATGTATGTCTA
>JAODPA010132816.1:0-16673 GCA_025585075.1 Nepenthes mirabilis | reverse complement strand
TATTTTTTATTCTATTTATATAATTTATTTTGACTAGAGTAGATTCTCATTTTCTTACATAGACCTGCCTCTACCTACACAGTAATTAATCACTAATATATTTATCTCTAATTTTAGTTTTATTTGTACTTTTTTTAGTGGGGTCAATCCCCACTTCCATTAAATACAATATATTCAGGGTAATTCGACCATTTCCCAACTCTTAAACATCACAAAAATTTCGTATGCCGGATTATCATTTTAAAGGCTGCTTGCCTTCCCTTCTGGTTGATGCCATCGTCTGATCTGAGTAGAACACATTATACAGCAAACTACACTGAGGCATTGAGCATCGCTAAGCCAAAACGATTTCAGCGAAGGAAAACGCAGCAGCAAAATGCACTGAAAAACCAAACAAACAACAGGAAATGCTGCAGAGGAGTGAAAAAAGCTACACGCTACAAAGTCCCATTTCTCTTATTAAACTGTACAGACAGAGAGACCAGGAGAAATGGCTATGTGCTGGGTTTATTGGCGACGGCCATCTCCATGGAAATGATGAAAGTTGTGCTTCCAGCTTCCCTTAGATATTGGATTTCACCGTTCATAAGCTTCACTAGTTTTCTACTAACAAGCAGGCTAATGCCCTCCTCAGATGCATCGCTGCTTCCATTTCCAAACATTTGGCTTAGCAATTCTTCTGGTATCCCACCACCTGCATGCGATATCCTGATGCGGAAAGGCAATGATCAGTAGGTAATGTTAATTTAGCAGTACAACCATGATATCATTATAAACTCAACATCATCTGCTATTGTTCCTCAAAGAGCAGTAGCAAAGGATTAAACCGGGATCAACTGTATGAATCCAATTTTGTCATTCCATAGAATATACTCTAAAGATAAAAGTGATTTAATTTATTTTTTTATGATTTAACTCCAAGTTTTCTTAAGTCTACCATTTTCTTTTTTTCTCCTACCAGAACAATCTAATAGGTACTTTTATTAGGTCTAAATTTTAAATATCCTAATTACTTTAGACTACTTTCTCTTATCCTATTATTTATATTAAAATTTTAAGCATTTACACATATCATTATCCATTGTGTTTCTCATATATCTGTTGGGTTATGGGTCATTTCCGTATGAACCCATACCCACTTGACGTGACGGATGGAGGTAAATATTCTCACTGTATGATGAAGACTCGAGTTGCGTCTGATGGGTGCTCAAGGCGCGTTTTCCAGTAAGCTCCAATTCGCTTCTCGCCTATATCGCGCTCGAGCTCAAATTCTAAAATCGGGGCGCTCGATCTGCGCCTGAATGGCGCTTGAGTGCGGGCTTGCGCCCAATGCGCGTTCGACGGGCGCTCAAGCGCATGCCCGTTTTATAAAACGCGCACTTTACGTTTTAGGGTATGCAGATCAGTTTTTGAGCGCCGTTTCAGAGAGAGAAAGAAGATAAAGAGAGAGGAGAAAGAGAAAAGGAAGATTTGAGCCTCCGATTGGGTTTTAAATCAAACTCCAATTTTCGCCAATCACACGTACGAAATTCTTATCGCTGAGAAGAACAACTGTTGGGTTTTATCTTTATTCTTACACTTTATATTTCCTGTACGGGCTGTGTGAAGCAAGCGGGTTGTGACCCTTGAGATTTGTAGTTTATGTAACTAATAAACTGTTGCTAGCGAAAAATTTCGGACTCCGTGTCCCGTGGTTTTTCTCCCTCGTTTAAAAGGGAGTTTTCCACGTAAAAATCGTACATTTATTACTTATGATTAATTATTGTGTACTTGTCATCATTTATTTCGAATTTCCTCGTGGTTCAAATACGTAGTCTATTTCTAATAAGTGGTATCAGAGATTTGGTTCGTGTTGGGTATTGTGACTTGTTTGAATTGATAGAGGTCGGAAATAAGATGATTTGTTTGAATGGCACGAATTATGATATTTGGCACAGCAAGATAGACTTGTTGTTTGTGAAATCGTTACACCATCCAGTATTTGCTACGCAAAAACCGGAATCGAAGCCCGAGGAAGAATGAGTATTTGAGCATGAACAAGTCTGTGGTTATATTAGGCAATTTGTGGATGACAATGTATATAACTATATCTAGAATGAGATACATGCAAGAACCTTGTGGCAAAAACTTGAAACACTTTATACTTCAAAGACCGGTAACAATAAATTATTTCACTTGAGGAAGCTAATGCAAGTGAGATACAAGGAGGGCCCATCTGTTGTCGATCACTTAAATGAGTTTTAAGGATGTGTTGATCAATTGAGTGGCATGGGCATAAAATTTGATGATGAACTGCTGGGTTTATGGCTTCTGACTACCTTGCTGGACTCCTGAGAGGTGATAAGGATTACTTATCACCAATATAACTCCAAACGGTGTGGTAACCCTTGAGATAACAAAGGGAGTGGTGTTGAATGAAGAGATGAGACGTCGATCACAGAGATCTTCTTCTATGCATTCCGAAGTATTAGTCTCTGCGTCACGGGGAAGAAATAAAGGGTGTGGCCTTAAACCTGCAGAGAAAGGCTGAAGAAAATCTAGATCGAGGTATCAGAACCTCGAGTGCCATCATTGTGGAAAGAAGGGACATATTAAGAAGTATTGCTACAAGTGGAAGCGAGAAAATGCAGAGAGTAATGAAAAGAAGGCAGACAAGACTCGAGATGAAGAAAGAGTTACTATTGTTATCGGGAGTGATCTTTGGCTGGTGTGTCAAGATGATGGGGTGATCAATCTGGCTGATCTTGAGACAAACTGGGTGGTGAATACTGGTGCTTCACTTCACGTCACGTCACAGAGGGAGTTTTTCACATCATATACTCCTGACGATTTTAGAGTGTTGAAAATAGGCAATGAAGGCACATCCTGAATTACTGGCTGTGGTAATGTGTGCCTTACCACGAATAATGGAACCAAGTTGCTGTTGAGGGATATTAGACACGTTCCGGATATTCGGCTAAATCTAATCTCGGCGGGCAAGCTTGATGATGAGGGTTTTTGTAACACATTCTACGAAAGAGCATGGAAATTGACTAAAGGGTCTCTAGTTGTAGCTTGGGGCAGAAAAATATTCAATTTGTATATGTTGCAAGCCTCGATTGCAGCGGGAGATGTGCAAATTGCTAGATATAAGGGGTCTTCAGATTTGTGGCACCGACGGTTGAATCACATGGGTGAGAAGGGCTTGAACTGTTTAGCCAGGAAGAATTGTCTTCAAGGTGTAAAAATAGCCCAGCTGAAGACTTGTTTCATTGCATGGCAGGAAAGCAACGACTGATTTCATTCAATGTTAATTCATCTACAAGGAAGACTGATTTCATTGAATTGGTCCACACCGACATATGTGGCCCGTTCCAGGTGAAAACTCTTGGAGGAGCTCTTTACTTCATCACGTTCATTGATAACTGTTCTCGAAAACTGTGGGTGTATCTGCTAAAATTGAAGGATCAAACTTTTATATTCTTCAAACATTTTCGTGCCTTGGCTGAGAGATAAACGGGGAAGAAACTGAAATGCATCCGAAGTGATAATGGCAGGGAGTATATCAGAGCTTTTGATGACTATTGCTGATCTCATAGAATTCGCCATCAGAAGACTCCACCGAAGACACTGCAATTAAATGGGGTGGCCGAACGGATGAATGAGACTTTGATGGAGAGGGTCCGATGTGTGCTTTCAGAGGCGAAGTTCCCTAGTTCGTTTTGGGGGAAAGCCTTGAGGGTCATGGCTCATGTCATCAATTTGTCACCGCACGGTACCTTGAATAGAGAAGTGCCTGAAAAGATATGAATTGGAAGATAAGTATCCTACGATCACTTACGGGTATTTGGATGCAAGGTCTTTGTTCACGTTCCCAAAGATGAAAGGACTAAGCTAAAGTCAAAGACTATACAATGTATAGTTCTCGGTTACAGGAAAGATGAGTTTGGATATCGATTGTATGATCCGATTGAGAAGAAGTTGGTTTGATCTAGGGATGTCATGTTTATTGAGGATGAAACTATAAAGGATATTGGAAAAGGTGCAAAGACTGCTTCCAAAAATGATGACAATCGGGCATGTGATTCAAATCTCACGCCGGCACCTGTCCATCATTAGAGTGAAAATCAAGGCAATGCCGAAAAGGAAGAAGATCATGAGACTACAATGCCCGATAGAGATGAGGATGAGGTTGCCACTCCTGATACCGCTGAGCCTATCGAGACTATTCCACTTCGATGATCCACGAGAGATTGAAGACCCTCTACTCGTCTGTCGGCCGAGGAGTATGTGTTACTTACCGACGGAAGAAAGCCCAAATGTTTTGAGGAAGCAATGGAGGACGAACACAAGGCGGAGTGGATGGAAGCCATGCGAAGAGATGGCGTCGTTACATGAAAATCACACGTTTGAGTTGACAATGTTGCCAAAGAGAAGCGAGCGTTGAAGAACAAGTGGGTTTTCAGGCTGAAGACAGATGAAAACAGCTCACAACCGAGATACAAAGCGAGATTGGTTGTGACGGGCTTCAATCAACGGAAGGGTATTGACTTTGACAAGATCATTGCCCCAGTGATAAATGTCTTCTATTCGAGTGGTGCTCGGGTTGGCTACTGTTCTTGACCTGGAAGTAACACAGATAGATGTGCGGACGACATCTCTTCACAGTAATCTTGAGGAGATCTACATGGAACAACCGGAGGGATTCCTGGACAAAGGGAATGAGCAATTAGTGTGTCATCTCAAGAAAAGTCTGTATGGATTGAAACGAGCACCAAGGCAATGGTACAAGAAGTTCGAGTCTATCATGATGGGTCAAGGCTATTAGAAGACGACTTTAGATCATTGTGTCTTTGTTCAGATATTTTCTGATGATGATTTTGTTGTTCTCTTACTCTATGTGGATGATATGCTGATAGTTGGGCGTAATACTTCCCAGATTACGGAGTTAAAGCGACAGCTTGGGAAGTTCTTTGTTATGAAAGATTTGGGACCGGCGAAGTAAATTCTGGGAATTAGAATTTTCGCGACCGTAAAGCAAGGAAGCTATGGATGTCACAAGAGAGCTATGTGGAGAAAGTGTTTCAATGTTTCAACATGGAAAAGTTAAAATCGGTGAGCACCCCGTTGGCCAATCACTTCAAATTGAGCAATTGACAATGTCCTTCTATAGAAGATGAAAAAGCATATATGAAAGGCATTCCCTATTCTTCAGCCGTGGGTAGCCTAATGTATGCCATGGTGTGTATGAGGCTAAATATAGCTTATGCTGTTTGAGCTGTTAGTCAATTCTTGTCAAATCCCGGTAAGGAGCATTGGTCCACGGTAAAATAGATTCTAAAGTATCTCTGAGGAACTTCTAAACTGTGTTTGTGCTTTAGAAGCAACATGCCACGTCTGGTTGGGTATACTAATGCAGATATGGCGAGTGATGTTGACTCACGGGAGTCTACTTCGGAATATTTAGTCATGTTCGTGGGAGGAGCCGTTTCCTGATAATCAAAATTACAGAGGTGTGTTGCTCTCTCAACTACTGAAGCAGAGTTCATTGCTATAATGGAGGCAAGTAAGTAGATGCTATGGATGAAGAAATTCATTCCGGAACTTGGTCTTAAGCAGAAGCGATATGTGTTGCTTTGTGATAATTAAAGTGCGATTCACCTTTGCAAGAACTCGTCATTTAATTCCAAATCAAAGTATATCGATGTGAGATATCATTGGGTGCGGAATGTCGTTGACAAGGGTTATTGGTGCTGGAAAAGGTTGGGATCGAGGAGAATAAATCAGATATGATGACCAAAGCATTGTAAAAGGGGAAGCTTGAAACTTGCTGTTCTATTGCTGGGATGACAATGAATGGCCCCACATGGTTGTGAGGGAAAAATTTGTTGGGTTATGAGTCATTTCCGTGTGGGCTCATATCCACTTAGCGTGGCGGATGGAGGCAAATATTCTCACCGCATGATGAAGACTCGAGTTGCGCCTGATGGGCGCTCGAGGCGCATTTTCCAGTAAGCTCCCGCTTGCTTCTCGCCTACATCGCGCTCGAGCACAAATTTCAGAACCGGGGTGCTCGATCTGCGCCCAAATGGCGCTCGCGTGCGGGCCTACGCTCAATGCGCTCAACGGGTGCTCAAGCGCGCACCTGTTTTATAAAACGCGCATTTTACGTTTTAGGGTATGCAGATCAGTTTTTGAACGCCGTTTCAGAGAGAGAAAGAAGAGAAAGAGAGAGAAGGAGAAAAATTTGAGCCTTTGGTTGGGTTTTGAATCAAGTTTCAGTTTCCGCCAATTACACATACGAAGTTCTTACTGCTGAGAAGACCATCTGTTGGGTTTTATCTCTACTCTTGCACTTTATATTTCTTGTACGGGCTGTGTGAAGCAAGGGGGTTGTGACCATTGAGATTTATGGTTTGTGTAACCAATAAATTATTGCTAGTAAAAAATTTCGGATTTCGTGTCCTGTGGTTTTTCTCTCTCGTTTAATAGAGAGTTTTCCACACAAAAATCATGGCTTTATTACTTGTGATTGATTGTTGTGTGCTCGTCATCATTTATTTCGCATTTTCTCGTGGTTCAAATACATAGTCTATTTCTAACAATATCATCACATGACGATTATAACAAAAAAGAAGATGATTTGTTCTGTCTCAAGATCTGAAAAAACGAAATGATGGTTGTGGTGAGATTATGATTACACCCGGCAATTTAGAGCTCCAACTATGAAACTCCCAGCTAACATAGCAAGATTGTCAGGGCATGTAGGAAAGCATATTTCTGCTGACACTTCGAATGCAACCGGAAAAAGATCAACTCATGACAGAGTTTGTTAGCTAACAGCTATCAATTTTCTCCCTGACAAAACAAGGATGTAAGTAATTTGGTAAAGTTCCTATTTCTAGTTCTCTCATTTTTATCTTTTTTCATACTCGTAATGGTGAGGAGTTCATCATGTCAATTCAGATGGCTAGAATTACAATAACATATCAAAATGTTTCGGACCTATTTTATAATCTTAGTCGTCTGAGTCGTCAGGATAAAGTTTTCACCGTTGAAAATATAGAAAGATTCTAAAATAGAAGAATTCTAGTAGTTCCGATTTGGCATGCAAAAAGTGGCGAAAGAAGGCATTTACAAAAATGCACAAATAATCCATTCTGCTACCCAGAAGCAGCAGATTGATAGTAAATTTTTTGCATTCTTCATTTATGCAGCAGCAATCTTTGACAAAAGATTTAAATTAATCCCCCTTTGGACAGGATTTCAGTCTCTATCATCACCTACTTCTGTATTGTTGATAAGCAAGCATTTGATGTTTTTGGTCTTCATGTTGCTTATTGTAAAACCTCTCTACCAACGTATCAATCCAAACCTCCAACTTAGCAATTTTCCCTCTCATCTTATCCTCATCAATTGCTCCATTTTTCTAAACCATTGTTGTAGGATTTTAGCCCCTATCTTCACCTCGCCACCATCTACCTCTCTCTGTTGTCACAAAACATGCATTCTATGCATTCCGGTTTTATTGCCAAATATAAACCTATTGCATTCAAAGTCTCGCTCCAGCCTTCCAACTTTAGCGTTAATGCCCTCTCTCGTCTCATCTATCAAAACTAGCATGTGGAAAAAATATGCACCAAGGTTCATCATCTTGAATATGCCTGGTGAGTCCAAAGCCAATACAAACAGATGATAGGCTCAAAGTTGACCCTTGGTGTAATCTAGTTGAAATTGGAAAAACGTCAATTTTCAACATGCATGTCCTGACAAGTCCCTACTCTATCATTCTTGTCGTTTACAGCTTATGCCCTGAAAACCCATTTCTTGTCCCAAATTTTGCATAATATTTATCTAGGGGTTATATGCTATATCTTAACTAAATCAATTGGCATATGAAAGTCCTAGTCTGTTCTTGAATTGTTCTACTATATGCCTTAACAGATAAATAGCTTCCATATGAAACTGACCAAGCACAAATCTGTTCTAGGCTCTGTGCATTGTCTTAGCCTCCTTTCAATCACCCTTTTCCACATATTCACTCAATGATTTGATACCTCTATAGTTGTTACAAGTTTTTGTATCCTATTTAAGCTTATAAATGAGTACAAAAGTATTCCTTCTTCACTCAATGATTTACTATATGCATATAATTCATTAGACAATCTAATTGACCCAATAATTAGTTTCATACCCAAACATTTTGAAGAATCCATTGGATGCCATCTGACTACCCTCCCAATCTTCATCCTCTTCAACGATTATACGATGTACTTTTATTTTTCTTAGAAGGCGATAACGAGAGCATTCAGGTTTCCCTTATGTTTGATATGCTACCGGAACACCACGGCAGTTTCCCTAATTCCATTAAAAATATTGTAAAAGTAGCTTATCCATTTCTCAGTAGCTCTTCCATTTCTTTGATATCCTCATCGGCAACAAGTCCTCACTATCCTTGTACACTCCAGTTGATTAAAAACTAAGTCTAAAATTGTAAGTTTCTTCCTCTATTGTATCATGTCCCTTAGACGAGTCGTATAGACATTAAACTTCACTTTTCTCGACCTATTTTTTTGCCTGTTTCTAGGACATTTATAACTACCCAACATCTTATCATTTCTACACTTGTATAATGCTTTGTGACAATCTCTTTTAGCTTCCACTTTTTCCTGAACCTCCTTGCACAGCACTCTTATTTTCATTCTTCCAAAACCTCTTTAGCTGCTCTTTGAGCACAATTAGTTATAGCATCCCACAATTCATTACTAGTCCCTTATGTTACTACAAAAGCCAAACAAAATGACTATTTTTAATTATTGAACTTCATGAACTCAATAGATTATCACCATTAATCACGGACATTCATCCATTGCTTGAACTACACAATCATAGAACATAATAAATCTAAGTCTATCGATCAAATTGTGTTTTTTGAAGTAGTACCTGAATTCCAAATGAGCAAGCTGAACTGATTCTCCCAACTGATCCTTAGTCAAATTAACGGTGACTCCAATATGACCTCCATTTGGAGTACAGTTTACTGAAATCATCAAGAAATCTGCCAGAACTTGTTGGACCCTAAGACTATCCCCGTACAAGATGTCCATGTTATCGTCTGATAAGTTGTGCATTATTCGGATGCCCTTCTCAGTGCTCTTTATCATGGCCTGACTTATGGCAGCAACCAATACGTTGTGCACTGTAAACTCAACCATTTCCAGATTGAGGTATCTGTCAAGAAAAGGCGCAACAAAAGGGAGAATGTGATTCTGACTGAATATATGGCTCATAAGTTATAACAGAACGAAAAATATCCAGCCAAAAGAAAATCATATGAAATTCAAGAATAAATAAACAATCTTGCCCCTGTCTTTGAACTTTTCCAGATATAAGTTAGTAGGCATTGCCACACAAGTTTGGAATCTATTTCTTAAATATTTGACTGATGACTTGGTGTTTTAAATTTCCTTTGCAAATTTCATTGTAGCTAACAGAAGTTAAAGAGTCCAACAATTGCTATATAAGGTTTGTATCATAGATAAAAATGTCGGTGTTGTATCGACATTGACTGTATGCATGATACTTATTTGTGTCAGGCACAATTTCTTTTTTCAAATCAGAACCTAGAGAATACATTAGCTCGGAAAATATCAGAATAGATGGGTCTGATATTAATATATATTAATTGATATTTTATATATCAAGTAATATTTCATTCCATGAACTTTGCCGCCATAAAAATCATCTTGTTTTAAGATTAAACATGCATTTGTAAACCATTTATCTTCTGCTCATCTTAATGCTTCTAATGGTTGACACTTGAGATAGTAAACCACGAGGAAACAAGATCTCAAAGACTCTCAGCTTACCTATGCAACATAAATCCAAATCCAACACAGGTAATGTTGATCTACACTAAGCTGGATGCCCATTTATTTTTAAGATAATATGGGCAACAAACCATAGGACAAGCTAGTTGCCAAGTTAATTGAGGTTGTCCATTTCAAAAGCCCCATAATTATTAAAGCCTGGCCCAGTGCACGACACTTACCACAATGTGTGCTCTTAGAAAAGTCAGCTATACACAACCTTACTTTTACAATGTAAGGAGATTGTTCACAAGAGCAAAGAAATTTAGCATACCAAATAACCAATCGGTTGGAACCTACACAATTATGGACCAAAAAACAAGCTTATAGATTACATAGATAGGCTGCCATAAATCATTGGATAGACTATCACTCAACGGAAAATAAAGCAACCAATACCTCAAAATGTTATATACCCATGCACAACAATGAAATAAGCAATGGAAAGTAAAACTAACGGCCACAAAATTAGTTTATCTCTAGAGGAAGAGGGAAAGAAATGTGAAATGACAAATCAAATCCCGCCATTTCAAATGCTACTTGAAAGGCATTGATAGATGATCAAATGGAATCTTGGGTCACAAACAGTGATTCAAATAATGATGAACAAGGAGAATTCTATTTATTAAGTTGACTTCTCTTGAGGATTTTTACTTTGTCTAGACACCAACAGCAGTCTCCTAGCTAGAAGACCTTTTTCCCAATTCAAAACCTCTCTTTATATGAACTATACCCACTAGATACAAAAAGAGAAAGAAAGAAATAAGCATACCAAGAGGCTTTCCTTCGATCTCCATTTTCTAGCAAATATCTTTTTGCCAATGAGAATATAGAAACAATGGAGAATAGAGAAACAAAGATACAAGATGTGATATATCCTTTCAGAATAATGGAAGAGGTGGTGGAAAGTAAGGCTAGTGGAACAAAATTCTGCTTTACAAACTTGATATTTAAAAAATATATTTTCCAGAGTTACCTTGTGAATGTTGACATGAGAAATCTATACTGTCTAGGTTCGAATATTTAGCTACCAAAGAGGACACAAATGGCAACACCAAGCCCAAGCTATGTGAAATGTAACCCAGTCCTAACTTCTGTTGTACTGATGCTCTTAAGTTTAATCAAGATAGTTCTAAAAGGTTCAAAACTATGCTTTCTAGTAGGTACATTGCAAGGGAAGCCATGCATGCCATTGTTAGGGAAAAAAAGTATGCCAAATAGATAGACTGATTGTATACAAGCTAAATCACATTGGATGTGGTTTATCATTTTGAGTGTTTGATGGCATTTTTATTGATATTACAATTACCTCAGTAAACTGATGTCACAATGATTTCGATACAAATTGCATACAACATCAATGACACCATAAGCACACCGCGTAGATTGTCAAATGAATTTTTTTTTTCCGCCATTTCTTTCAATGCAAGAAACTATCTTCTAAAAGGTGAATGGTTTAAATCTTCTGTGACTTATATTTCATTTCATCTTCCTCACTTTCCCATTTCCCAAAAGACAAATCCAAGTAAAATTACTGATTTTAGAAAATTCTTGTTATCATTTTTTTGATTTCTTGTCCACTACCTTATCCTTAAATAGTAAAGTTTATGGCATCTTATGTACTTAATTTGCATCCAACTTATGCTGAAATGTTCATAATCTAAAGACAGGAGCCACACTTCTTTGATTTAATAGGTTTAAAATGATAAGGAATAATCATAATTGCCTGTTTAACATACCCATCGATGATGCTATCTAGATCTGAATCATCGAGGATCTTATTGAGCTGGCGCTGGCACAGGGCACTTGTAAAAAGAAGTTGCTGCTGCTCTTCTCCCAGGGGAGTATCCTCGAGCATCTTCCTTGAGAATATAATCCCAGATAGAGGATTCCTTATCTGCCTTTTCATATAAGCTAACGTTTTTAATCTCTTTAGAGCAGTTTGCTCTGTCAATCGTTGTAAATGAAGTGCTTGTTGCAATTCAGGACTGGCAAGCTGCAAAAAGCAAAAGACACCTGTCACAGAACCTTCGGTGTCCAATTTCTTGGTAACACAGAGCAGACATTCCACATACTTAGTATTTTTCCGGGTGAAAAAACCAAAGGGAACTTTTTCACTTTCCCGGCCACTCATTGCACTGTTGAGTACAATACCAAGATTTACAAATGCTTCCTGATTCTTGAGACGACAACATGCTTTTTGGGTTGCAAAGACCTCCCCCAAAAGCATTTTATTTATAACCTCCTCTCGCTCCCACCCTGATAACTTTGCCATCGCAGAATTCCATTCACAACACCAGCCAAATTCATCTATGCCAAAGATTGGGGGGATTAATGGGTTTGGATTCTGCACAATTGCTTTATAATCTCCTTCAATTCTTGTGAACTTATCCATAACTGTTTTTTGACCAGTTATATCTTGAGCAATGAAACATACTCCCACAACATTTTCATGAAGGTCTCTGCTCGCACAAGCATTCACAACCAAGCTGATGGGACCAGAATCATCCTTGGAATGGTGTCGTTTGATCTCAAATTGAGTATTTTTCTCCTCTTTCCCTGCACATGGAAAGTGAAAATTAACACAAATCAGATGATCGTGCCTAAAAATATAAACAACTCCCTATCCGTTCAACTATTATTTGGTTTTCTTAAGTAATTCAACTATTATGTTTGGTCATGGACGGGACAGAAATAATTGTCTGTAAAGGAGCTAGATATACATTCTGCAAATAGAATGCAATAACACTAAAGAGGGCCTAAAAATGTGTATGTTCACATCTTCTTGTCAGTTGACTCATTCCACAAATCATGTTATGCGAAATATTCACAGTTAAGGTAATGCTCATGGTTCCACGTTAATAAAATAAACATGCCAATATGCCGGAAAGCACAGCTGATGCACATAAAACATACACGCATACAAAACAAATATTGGTTTTAAAAACCAGAACGCCCATCAACTTTGAGATAAGGACTAAAGACAGACCCTGCAATGCCAACTGCAACATATGCTTGACTGTATCAACTGAAGAGTCCTCCACAAGTGTGAGGATGTTCTTTCCAATAGCTCCATCTACAGGGAGGCCAACCAACTCGGAAATTTTTGCATTCCACCCATTTATTAACCCATCAACATCAACTGCAAAGATGGGTACGGTCGCAGTTTCTATCAAACGGACCATCTCACTTGTCACTGCTTCAAGTTCTAGTGCTCCGTCAATTTTGAGGTCATTAATCTTTGAATGTATTATGTTTGTATTTAGCTCGGTAGGTTCAATATCTTTAAAAGCATTCCTCAAAATAAGCTGCAATGAGTGAATGGCATCCATTTCATAGTCCTTCCAAGGTGCACTCCTGTTCTTAACAACCTCGAGAAAAGCCTTGAAAGATGATCTTGGATGCATCTTAGTAGCATCATCCTTCTCACCTGGCTCATGCCTTGCCCCACCCCACCTAATCTCAGAAGCAGTGTGGGAACGAAACCAAAATATCATGTCTTTCAATGTTACCCTCACGGCAGCCATCCCACATATTGCATCAGAAAGAGCAAGTGCCCCTGGATATCCAGCATCATACAAGCTATCTGTACTCAACCCAGTTGAATCAGTGTGATGCTCAGACAGCCACGAGGCGATATCTCTTATTTCGTAGTCTGTGGGAGTCATTCCCAGTTTCCATATCTTCTTGTTATATAAAAGGGCAGCCCCGTCACATTTCACAAGATCCATTATGTTTGGACTCTGTGTCACTATACCAAGTGGAGCATCTCGCATCAGCATATCACACAGCAACGTCTGAGTGCGCAGGATATTCTTTTCGAGAACCTGACTTTCCAACTCCAACTCTTTATTTACATGGATGGCAAACACCTGAGCTAGAAACTCACATGCATAACGCAGTGGAAATGGAACAAATCTAGGAGACTCATGATGGCATACCAATAAACCCCAGAGCCTTTTTCTCTTCTGGGACATTGCAGAACTAGAGCCATCACCCTCTTCATCCCCTTCATTAACAACAACAGCCATAACCAAAGAGGCGATAGAGTTCATATTCTCCATGAACTGAGCATGGCAGCCATGTGGGGCCCTTAAAGTTGAACCGCACAAAGTCAAATCATGAGGAAGGTTCTCATCTTGGAGCACCTTCACATTTTTTGAACGGCAATCGCATATCATCCGAACCTTGTTCTTCATAAACAAAAAGCGTGCTGCCTGAGGAATGTCTGTTGCTGGATAATGTAAACCCAAATATGGCTCCAAACCTGGCTTTGTAATCTCGGATACCACCTCTCCATGATCATCATCATGAAATTTATAGGCCATCACCCTATCGTATCCTGTTAGCTCAAAGACCTCTTGAACCATGGTATCACAGAGTCTTTCCATGCTTCCACTTGGCAAAGACTGCAGCCGAGTTATCGCTTTGGCTGCAAGTTTGTAAGATTGCAAGGCCCCTGCAGCAGTCATAGGGACTTCATATGGCTTCACTGGTTCAAAGTCAATGATCACGCTGCCTGTTACCCTATGGACAACAGCATAGAAAGGCTTCCCAGAAGTTTTACAATGGACTAAGATTGGATTCAAAAGAGAAACCTCACTAAATCCTAATGCTTTGTGCAATGCAGATGCACTAGGATGGGTGAACATTGTCCTTATATCAGTTCCTATACCCAGAACTGAATGGTCCCCAACACTTGGGACAGCATGACTATTCATTGTAAGCATTTCAGCCGCATTCTCACTGTAGGCAATTACTTTTAAAGTCTTCTCATCGAGGGCCAGCAAACACCCGAATGGCTGAATTTGCTTTCCTTTCTGTATGTGGTGGAGGTAAGTAGTGGTTACTTTGTCGGACCTTGGTTGCTCTCTTTCACCGACTGAGTTGGTAATACGCACTGAACTAGAGTAGTCAAAGGTACTGCTCGACTCCTCAAAATCCGCATGAAGTTTTGCGTCAACAATGGTTTGAGCAATAACTCTAGCACTATGTCTCGGGCGACTTGAATTGCCAGAAGACTGACTGGGCATTGATGATGACATTTTGACTTTATATGACAAGTAAATCAACCAACCAACACAAGAGAAATCAATAATGAGAATATTATCATGTCAAATAGCAATGGGAAATGATGTAAAACAGGGTCTATAAGTAGATAAATAGGTAAGGGGACAAAAGATGGGAGAACAGAAGAGAGTATAGCAGAAGATAAGAGATGAGAAACAGAAAAAATTATTCAAGATTGGACAAGAATTAGAGGGATATTGGAGAAGAGAGGAAGAACGGACAGGGGAAGAAACTTTCAGCAAAACTACAATATCTTTGTGCTTTCTACAGATGTTAATAGAAAAAGGACAGCCAAATATAGCTTCCATATCATGAGATATGGATAGAACATTTTCGTGTTAACTCTACCTTGCAAAGGGGCATATCATAAGGTCTAAGAAAGACGACCCATCACCCCTACGTCATAATACACTATGCCACAAATTCCTTATTTTTTTCGATTGTATTCCTACAAAATTTTACTCGGGCAATATCTTATAACAGCAGATCATATTAGCTGAAGATTTCAACCATAAGTCACCTTTAACTGAAAGTACCTTTAACGAATCCAGCCAATTTTAGTTCCTCCGCTACAGTACTCCAACAGGAAATCAAATAGTAAAGGTAATTTTCAAGCATTTTTCCACTCAGTTTTAGAAAATCTGTCATCCATTTTCACCATATGATAGTGCACTAGTACAATCATAAAAAGGGCAGAGCATCCCTCTTTCTCTCTCTTGTGCAATCATTGATGCAAAAGACATCAAATAATATTACATCTGGTTCAATCAAAATAAGATACCTTCGTAGGGATCTTGAGTCAGATAAATGTCTTAAGAAGCAATTGCTAAAGCAACCACCCTGAAGAACAGCTACATAAAAACCATAATTTTAGTTGGCAACCAGCTAATATTAAAATCTTGAGCATGGAAACCGAACACTAGCTAAGGAGATATGGGAAAGTTCAGAGTTCTTCCTTTCACCGATAATATATGGAAGAAAAAGAGCGCAAGTTCTCACCGCAAAAGCTGGAATTAATCGGACGAAGAAAGAAAACCCAACAACAAAAGCGCTCCAAAATTGGAAACCCAGTTCTCCCAACTCTTCCAAATTCGAATAATCTCGTGGGCAGGCAGAATTTCACCTCACCACTAAATTTCAACAACTGATTTCTTATGTGTCACTCGGCCGGTCCCTGGGTTTCGTGCAAGGGAGGGAAAGGAGAGAGAAAAAGAAAAAGGCGGTTTTGTTACCAAGAATAGAAAATGGACGCAGTTGAGACCATAGAGTGGCAGGTCTGAGGCGGCTGATTCGTCGTTATTGAATAATTAACAACAACGGAACATAAAAGGCTTTCGGGGTCTCGAGATTCGTTCATCTTCAGCAGTGAATAAGGGCGAATACAGATAGATATAGCTCTGTTAAGATATCTAATTCCCAACTTGGACTGCTACGATTGTACTCTGTTCTGGCTCTCCGTCTGAGAAACTTTGCCGTTGAAGGTGCGACGCCGGGGACCTTGACGGGATCAGAGGTCATGGGAAGTGGAGCCCTGCAAAGAGTATGCCCCACACCATTGACATCCGAGTCCGCTGAGAAAACTTGGACTGGGGGGCGGGAGATTGATCCAAAGAACACTACTGATAAATTTTCATTGTTTGTTAGTTTTTGTAGTAGCGGTATAATTTTGACATAAATAATAAGCAGTAGTTTCTGATTTAAATTACAAATTTGAATAATAAAAATAACCTTTTAAATATATAAGATAAGGCCTTA
>JAODPA010132805.1:0-10169 GCA_025585075.1 Nepenthes mirabilis | reverse complement strand
CCCTCTCCTCTCTTCTGCTTCCTTCTCCGGCGCTGTCCTCTCTCTCTTTCTCCCTCTCTCCTCTCTTCTACTTCCCCTGCACGAAATGGCCACAGTGTCACTGCTCCCCTGCTTTAAACCCTAAACAGCGCTCGAACACTAGCTCAAGCATGACTCGAGTGTGGACTCTCGGGTTTTCGCACTTGAGCATAGCTCTCGGACGTTGACCCACGTGTTTAAGTTTCTTTAAAATTTCACAATATTCAATTAATTTTTGACACATCTAAATATTCAAATAACAATTAATACCAAAATGAATAAAAGGGGAATTTGGGTATTCCAAGTAACTCCGATTGAAATGAATAATAGTGAAAACAAACTATTTAGGAAATCCATTTGTTAAAACAAGCTCAAATACAATATCCAATATATAGAATGCAATAATTGTCTTCAGATATCAATGAAGTAACAACTATCATTGTTATCAATAAAAAAGTCAACAAGGACAGCTCAATAAACTATATGAATAAATAATATCAATGAAATCAACTCTATAAATGATCTCAATATCCCAAAGAATATCCACTGATCCCAACGAATCCTAATAAATACGAGATCTCAAAATTTTCCAAATACTAAGGTCCTTCATTAAAATTTTCATAAATCAAACTCAATATAAGGTCATAACAATATAAGATATTTACAAGCCCCTTTAAATCTTATTATGACACTGTGACGAAATACCACATATTTACATCCCTACTAGTTGGGTAAGTATCTTGAGGTCACCGATATCCACGATAGCCTCACAACCCTTGCAATTCCTCCTAAATGTTGTACTCATAGTATGCACATATTATCTATGATACTCTTTGTCCATAATATTCTGGATATCATTTCATATGATGGTCATGAGATTATAAACATTTCACTTCACAAATCAATCGACTTCTACCACCGAAAATGAAATAGGTATCAAAAAAGTATAGATTATACTAAGATATCAGAAATTGACATTTTTCTATATAGCTTAGAGCCTTTGTACGTTCTCATTTATTTAGTCATGGAGTGTCAAGAAATATACTCATGCAAATCGAAAGATAACCCTAACAAAACCAAAAGAACGATAAAATCGAGGAATCAACACGAGTCCCTAGTACTCCATTTGGTCAACTATCACTAAGACCCACAAACATCTTCTAACATTCCATAAATTTGAAATCTTGATTCTAGGTCTCAAAACCTACAATCTAAGTGATTTTAAATCTGCCTGTCTGGCATTCGAACCTCAACAATGGCGTTTGAACAGTAACTTAGCTACCATCCACATTGAGCTTAAATTTCCAAGAAAAATCTATCCGATTACTTTATCAGGTTGTTATTTTTACAACTAAAGCCTTGTAACAACTATTAACTCCGTCATTCATAAAGAAAGCTGATCAGATCACTCAGTTTTACAAAATCTCTCAACCTTCTGTATGGCATTTGATCATGCCCTCAAACGGCGTTCAAAGGTTGGACATAATTCCCCATTTTGGATGTACCTTCACTTATAAAAATCAGTATGGACCCACATATGCCTATACTACAAATTAGTATATTTAAAACATGAATACTACTAAATAAAAGATAACATTCCATCATGATAATCAAGCAATTAACATGTATGTAGCAAATAATACAACCATTGTTCGGACGTGCCTTCAAACGTTGCGGCTTTAAGCAATGACGTTTGAATGTCACTGTGAAAGTTGATTAAACGTCCCGTTTATCTTGAATATTATACTCATAAAAATTATTCTGACCGGCTAAAAACGTTATTTTATCATAAGTGTACAATTCCTCATGATTGAAACTTAAAGAATAACATGGATTGAATTATAGAAAAACAAATCAAGAAGTTTACAAGTCCACTTGTTTTAGGATGGATGCTCTTCACTTTCTTTTCTTTCCTCCTCTTGGATCCCCTCTCCACTTGGCCGACAACCTCTCTTCTCCTCTCTTCACTTGGATGAAAAGCAAGGGAGTAAAGTGAAAGGCTTCAAAGTTTTTTATAACAAGAAAGGGCCTTGGCTTAGATTAGTTAATTCCCTCCTCATGAAATCGAAATAGGGGTGGGAAGTGCATGAAATCTCTCCCCTCTAATAGCAGACGAAATCCTTAAGATAAGCTAACAATCCAACTAACCATAGTCTTCCTTAAAGCAAGTTGACAAACGTCTAATTTAGGTTGACTTCAAAGGTGGTGGCTACTAGGCTTTAGGGAGGGGTTAGTTAGTTCCTTCTAATTGTATTAAATTTGATTATCAACAGCCCACAAAATCAGCTTCTAGTTTCCTAAAGACTAGCCAAGTCACAATTCACTTGCATGATATATTTCTTAATTTTTTTGAAGTGTAATCGCCCCTTATCTTGCAAATTCGGCTAAGTCAATAACTGCATTCCAAGTCCAACGTCTCCAGATTTTCCTAACTAATACATTGGATTTTTAGTTATTCGATTGAATAGTTAGTTGCTGATAACCCGTCATTTTTAAATAATCCTTGATTATTATTGTCTTAAATTAATAATAATACTTAGTACAATATCGCCTCAACTAACTGATATTTTTTGAAAACACAACAAGACTAATGTCCCTAAAATCTCTCTAGAAGTTGGCTAGGATTTGATTGCAATTAGGGTTCTTTTGAATTCTTTTTATTTCCCTCTATTTTGTTTAATTGATCCTTAACCATTGTTTCTAGTTATTTGCATCAACAATATTGCTCCAATTTACTCTCAATCGACCGGCCGGCTTTCCCAAAATGATATTTTTATATAACTAATATGGTTGCCTACAAAATGGGTCTTCAAATAACTATTATGTAGTCAAAATGGTTAGTTAACCTAATAACTTAGAAAAAAATCCTCCACTATAGCCAAGATATTAGTGAATTTACTAATATTGATTTTTTTTTTTACATTTTCTTCAAGTTTTCTATTATTATTATTGTTGTTGTTGTTATTTGGATTTGGAAGTTGATTTCTTGTTCCCTCAAATTACTCCCTTCAACCAAGCCTTAAGAAATTCGCCTAGCCATAAATGTTACAATAATTTGGTCTAAATATTGCTTCTATGAAATTTCACAGGTCAGAAACCTCTACCATAACAAGATTAAGTACAATAAAATTCTTGGCTCTGGTCAATTATCAAGTTTTTTTTTATCATATTCCAATTATCAAAACATTCTAGAAATTCATACTATAAATTATAATACAAGACCTTAAGTTCTGCTTTCTAAAATTATTCTAAGTATTAGGAATTAATCTTTGCAATAATTTCTACTAATTAATTCCACCATAATACTATGTTTAATTAAATTTCGGTCCAATTATGCAATTAAATCCAAATCCTAATTATCCATAAGTTTTCCAAGCCCACGGACCAATACAAGATAATTCTACTAATTAATTTAATTCATTAAATAAATCTATACTAATATATTATTACAGAAAAATACACATAAATATATAACACAACAACTAGCTAAACCAGAAATATCCAAGATGTTACAAAGTGAGCCTATGGTTATTGGCACAACAGAAAAAATGTACAATAGGTAAAGAAAACAGAGACAATGGATGTAAAATTTTTTAAAGGGTGGGCCAGATATACAAGACTTCTTACATAATGCTATATAGCCTTATATTATGCCATATAGAGGCTGTTTCTATGATTTAAACTCGTGACCTCAATCTTACAATAGGGAAACTTTTTTTTGGTAAGTAAAAAAATGTTCTTCAGATGTGACATTGACCAAACTTACAATTGTATTAATGCTCATCCTCAAATTTATTAGTCCAAAATAACCTCGGTACATCAAATGTAAAGCTCATTTCTAGGATTTGTCCTAGATTTATTGCTTTTCATGCTTGGTAATTAGGCTTTGATAGTACTGCATTAATGTACCACTAGAAATTGTTTCCAAAAGGTAATATTGGAGGCTGTAATTGACATGATATTTGGAGAAATCTGTAATTTAAATTTTATTTTCTTTGTTCTTATGTGTTATTCACCCCAACGTTTCCAACATATTGCATTCCTAAAATCACTGTTGAACTTCCTATTTGGAGCTTGGCGCAATGTGGGGCAAGCGAAAATGATAGCAGACACATACATGCATCATTCAGTTCTCTCTTTCAAAAGTATGAGCAAAAGTAACTGCTAGGGCTGAAAAAGCAGGTATGAAAATTCAAGTTTTCCTACCTTTTTCCTTACAGGGATTAAAAGTTGGGTATAAGTAAGGTAGAGTTAGGACTATACATGTAAAAATAGGTGAATGGACATACCAATCATAAAAAAACAATTTCATAAACCTACTTGTCGTCCTAAAGCATGATAAATACCGAGCGGTGTTCTTGTTTGTTGAAATGAAATAATCATTGCGATTATGTAATGAAACTGTTGAGATAAAAAAATTGGTGACATCTTCTATGAATGTAAAAAATTGATTCTTTCTGATTTACAATGCTTTTGTTGTGTATGAACATGGTGTATATCATATACTTTATTCGATAAACCATAGAGGGAATGAGTGATAAAAAAATGGCAAGCAAGTGGTTATTTGGTGGCTGGCAATATCACCTGGCCAATTGAGTGGTGGTCGTTTGAGGTCCTTCAACAGTAGCTGCCTCTTTGCATGGATTTAGGATTTTCCCTCCCTATCAATATAACCAACAAAAAAGGATTCAGAACAAGAATAAGTTGTTGAAAATATTAATTCAGAGCAAGGGTTATGATAAAATTAAAATAATTTATTTTGAAATTTAATAATCCAATCAAACAAGAATGATAACTAAGCAAGAGCTGCCAGATGGAGTCAAATCTAAGTTTGGGTTCAGAGTAGAAGTAGTTCAGAGCAAATATGGTCATGGATGGCTTCAAAAGGAATTGGTGTGATCTAGGAGGTGGATGTAAAATACTGAACTCCTAGAATTTTGTTTAGCATTTGAAATAAGTTGCCGGGCAAGTGTTGATTGGTTGTAGAATGAGGGAGTTTCGGTGGTGTGGTTGATTCTTAATTACCTATTCCTCTTTTGTATGTTTCGAGTAGTTTGCTCTGCTTCTTGAGTTTGTCTGTTTCTTATTAAAGTTTAAGAAACCACTGAATGAAATATTGCTAGGGTCCTTATGCTTTAGGGGTTCTGATTCAAATTTCTTTTTGAGGTTTGATAGTGGGTATCATCTTCTCATGGAGTCAGAATAGGGGGTTCGTGGAGAACACAATGCTAGAGACAGATGATCAGAGGGTTCTTTAGCTTTTGTGGTTTTGCTACCAGTGTCTGTAATTTCTTCTTCATTTGATAGAGATGTATAATCACCATTTCTAGGTAAACAGGCAAAACAGAAACACAGTGATTACAGTGTATTGAATACTGACTTCTCTGTTTAATCTCCAGGATTTTGCTCATCAAATTGTAATTTCCATTGTCATGCTGATGCTTTACAAGAAAATTGTTGTTGGATCCTGTTTAAGCTCTTAGAAAATCATTTTGCTGCACTATTGATATTGCCATGAATCAGATGGAGTTCCCTTCGGACTCATGTCATGTGCTTGTCATTGACTGTTTTCATTTCATCTATTGATAGTTATGCATCTTTTTATTTCTTTTCCAGCATCTAAGGTTGATCCGATGCACCTTAAATATTTCCACTTCTCGGGTAGGGTGATTGCTTTGGCCTTGATGCATAAAGTGCAAGTTGGTATTGCTTTAGATCAGGCTTTTTTCTTCCAATTAGCTGGACGGGATATTTCTCTGGAAGATATAAAGGACGCAGATCCATACATGTATAACAGCTGCAAACAAATATTGGATATGGATGCTGAAATTATTGATTCAGATGCTCTAGGGCTAACATTTGTTAGAGAAGTTGAAGAGTTAGGATCAAGGAAGATTGTCGAGCTTTGTGATGGAGGGAAATCCATAGTAGTCAATAGTAACAATAGAGAGATGTATATCAACCTTCTCATCCAGAATCGCTTTGTCACATCTGTTACTGAGCAGGTGAACCAGTTTGCTCAAGGTTTTGCTGATATTCTTTGTAGCACAGCACAGCGAAAATTCTTCTTCCAAAGTTTAGAGCTCGAAGATCTTGACTTCATATTGCATGGAAGTTTAAGTGCTATCTCTATTGAAGATTGGAAGGCGCATACCGAGTACAATGGCTATAAGAAGTCTGATCCTCAAATGCTTTGGTTTTGGGAGGTATGTAGATATAGTATACTTGGTCCTTCAGCTTTTATGTCAAGTTATTATTCATCAAGTAGTGTGTTTAGTTCTTTATGCCTCCCATTTAAGAGCTGTTCTGTCATTTACTTGCGATTCAGATTTGATCTTCTGGTTTTCATTTGAACTCCTTTTTATCTTTTATTTATGGGCCTTCCTTGGCATTGGAATTTGCAAGAGTGGTCAAGTATAACATCAGGAAAAAGTACTCTGTTGATTTTGAAATTGTTTCGGTTGGTTGCTATTGCACTAGGGGGCATAAGAATAGGCATAGTTATTCTATGCCATGGAAAAGGAAAATAACACTATATTAAGCTACAACCTTCGCACAAAATCACTGCTCAAAAGACCCTGTTTTCGGAACAGATAAACCTATACAAATGAAAAAGAAAAAAAGGTGGGTGTTTTAAAAGAAAGACCAATCCTGGGCTGCTTAGAGTAAAGATAAATACACAATGCTGAAACAGTAAGTGGTTTGCTTGATGCAGTAAATATATGCTACTTATCTTGAAGAATGGTAAAATTTGTCCAACAGATAATTCGTAGGCATTGCGAAGCTGGAAGAGGTTTTCTATCATTTATACAGAAGTCTGGATTTGAGAAAATAGTATCACAAACTAGGAATAAAATACTACCAATAATTTCCAATTTATTATTATTGGAAAATCCATCCATTCTATGCTTCTTAAAAAAAAAAAAACTCCTTAAATGCTGGGGATGAGAAATCCAGTGAGACAAGTGCAATTCAAACGAGATGACACCATCCCTCAAACACTCATTGCTCACACCAAGCTATGTCATCTCCCCACCTTCTCATCCTTTAGCAGTTCCTCCATTCTGCCAACTATTGAACCTCCTCAGATTTGAACTCCCATCTCTACTTTCCTTCATTTTTTTTTTTTTTTTGGCAGAGATTGCTCGTCTACACTACTTTTATAGTGGTGGTTAATTTTGTGCTAGTCTGCTATTAACAATTAAAAAGGTAGAGAATTGTATTGCGCTGGTTACTTGCTTATTAGTTTCCCAAACTGATTCATGCTCTATTTTGATTCCTTTGATGATTGAGTTTTATGCAATTAGTGCCAGACATTTTAAGGCAATAGTACCAATTTTTTCTCAGAATTTTTCAGACAAAGTTGTTCTTTCTAGCTTTAGGTGTGAGTCTTTATTTTGAGTTCTTCATTTGAACTCAGTTGTCTTAGTTTGTTTGCCTCTGGCCAAAATGCGGAGGTTTTGGGATCACATGACAGTATGTTATCTGTTTTCTTGGGAGCAGTGGACATGGGTAGTTAGGTCACGTGCATTTTCCTATGTCACATGATGCCAGAATGTCCCTAATTTGGCCTAAGCAAGCCAATGGAATTAAGTAGTTTGTGCTTCACGTCCCACCTCTTTAACTTATAGATGTTTGGATACCTGCAATGGAATCTGTAAACAGAATAAGGCAGGATGGATGAGAAAAGTAACGAGAAGAAGACAAACAGAGGGAGGAATTGGACCTTCTTCTTTTGGTTTTCCTTTCTACTTTTAAACAAGTTCGTTGGCAGGACAGCAAGCCAAGATCCCACCTTTCATAGCTAATCGATGAGAACACAGGAAACCCAAATTGAATGCTAGAATAAGATTGAATTTTCCCAAAAAAACTCTGATAAATTTAGTATTTTTCCCAACATTTTGATAGCTTGTATTTCAGTTTTTGACCTACAATTTTGGGGAATCATGGTGGGCTTGAATTATGAAGATAAAATAGAAAGAAATCTGTAGTGGGTAAGTACAGAAGTTATGGAGTGAGTATATATCACGAGTAAAGGGCCAATAAAGAAATGATGCCCCGTTGAGATATGCTGTCTTTGATTTTTACCCAAAGGACATAATATGTACCCATTCTGACGCGGCTTTTGTTTGTCTATTTATTTATGTGTGAGCCCCTTAATAAATGAAATGCCAAATTATTTGAGGTTGTCTAAAGGGTGCCCCTAAATTTTTCCCTTTGCATATAAATACAATCATCTACACGTAACGTACACTTTGAAGACATAACTTTGTCTAAAATGCTTTTTTTTTTTTTCGAAGTTTTTGGTAAAAAAACATTCTCAAGTCATACACCCTTAATGTCCAATGGAGGAAGCTCATAGTACGATTTGGTCACTGCTGGGAATCATCTGCTACTCCCTGAAGTGACATGCTCTTCTATGATCATTGAATAAGATATTAGCCAATATGTAAAATATCGATTAATATATATTAATATTGAGGTGACCTGATACTGATATTTTCTGTATCACGACAGAATTCCGATATGTTGTCGTGTTGGTGGTCTAGTGTGATGTATCAACTGATATTTGAAATAATATACGATACGGGTGATATATTTGTCTATATTCCCCTTGGTTCATTTTGTTCTACATTGAAAAAAATTTTGCGCTGGATACGTCTGATACCGATATGTTTCATCCTATACCGGCAATGGCTCATCCATGGTGATCACATATATTTTAATCTTGAACTCATTTTTGCCTGTCGGCCCCTGCATTTGTCACCCATTATTGTTCTGTGTCTCCAAATTTATTTAATCATAATAAGTTAATGTTCTTTGATCCAATAAATCCACATTTACGTGATTATCTCCACACATCTTTTCTAGGCCAGAAACTTAGTTTTCGTAATCCAGGCCTTAATTTTGACCTCAGATCAGCATTTAGGGAGGACCATTGTGAAAATGTGATCACATTAACTTACCACTGCTATCAATCGTGCAGGTGGTGGAAGAAATGTCTGCAAAACAGAAGAATATCCTTCTCTTCTTTTGGACATCCTTGAAGTATCTTCCTGTTGAGGGATTCCGTGGTTTGGCATCTCGGCTTTTCATCTACAAGTCCTTAGAATCCCCCGATCGCTTGCCCTCATCGCACACATGCTTTTACCGTCTGTGTCTCCCCACATACCCGTCGATTGCGATAATGCGAGAGCGTCTGGCCGTCATCACCCAAGAGCATGTTGGCTGCAGCTTTGGCACTTGGTGATGTGCATCATTTGGGGTTTACAAAGGGTTTTGGCTTGCACGAAGGAAGAATTTTGGTAGCCTTAATTTGTACAGGTCTTGATGTTTTCCATTTTTTTTGGCTTGTAAGAAGGTACCATATAAATTTGGTGCTCTCAGATTTGACTTAGTCTGGAAGCCCTCTATTTTATCAGCCAACCGCTTATTTCTTCTATGATATAGTCTAATTTGAATATGTTAATTATGTATCGGGAAAAAAAAAAATTCCTATACAAAGTACGGCTGTGAATTTGGATGGGATTCTTTGTAAAATCAAGGGTTTTTTGTTTCGTCTCTAATTACTTGATAATTTCAACGAGCACAAATTTGATCTTTTATAGGTTCAAAAATTTTTTCAGAAAGTAATTGATCTTTTTCTAGCTTACTGGTTTATGATGAAAAGTAAAGGGCTTTGTAATCTCTTGGACTATCTCTTTATTAAGTAAGATTTTATTGTACCGAGTACTTATTTGTTGTCGAGGAAAAACTAATATCATCTTAAGTTGTTGACATGTTGGATTTTGGTCATTTCCTTATTAGTGCCACAATAAATAGATATTTATTAGAAGATTGTGTAATGTTTGTATGAGGGTTAATTAAGCAGTAAATGATGCTGAAAGATCATACGATATTCTTATGAGGAATGGTCGAGGATTTGCCAAAGGTTAGTAGAGTAGTGTGTGGCAGGTGCTTGTTGCACGCTTAAGCGTCGATTCCAAAATGGGGCCACTTGATGTGAGCCTAAGAGGATGCTCGTGCATTGATTTTAGTGTATTGATTAAAGGGGTCGTAATCAACCATTCTTCACTTAAGATTGTAGTGAAGGAGTTTTGGAGAGGGATATATGTAACCGTTATAATTATTATAATCAATTTATGTGGAGT
>JAODPA010132794.1:0-44526 GCA_025585075.1 Nepenthes mirabilis | reverse complement strand
TTATATAATTTAGAAATAAATGAATTCTCCAGAAAAAGGAAATTACGTAAAAGGCTTACATATTAATTGCATATATAATTTTGAAACTTAGTCAAGACGGGCCGAGCCAAATTTCAGCATGGGTTGGACATGCTGGGCCTGATCGACCACCGTTTAACCGTCCTTCATGCGAAAGACGTAACCCTATTCGTCCAGGACTCTTTCAATCTCTTCTCAATCCAGGACACCGCACGGTGGAATTTTCATTTCCTTTTTCCCCGAACATCGGAAAGCTCTCGAATCTTTGTTCGCCTTCTCGTTTCGCGTCCAAAATTGCTGCCATTTTCCTTCATTTCCGCTTCTCTACACCTGCATCTTCCTTGTCCCTGTTTCAACGCTATATTTGAACCGGTAAGTTCTCATAGGGATTGGGATATACTTTAATTTTGCAATCGAAATCTCAGTGCTTGATATCAGCTTGAACTAGGGCTTAGTGCTTACTATGTATTTATTCTCTTTATCCGCGCATACTCTCTTAGTTTTTTCGAATTACTCGATTTTTCTTCCGTTATTTCTTGCAGGTGTAATTTGTTGCCAATTGGTTCTTCTATGTTACGTTTTCGGTTTACTTGGTTAATTTTTTAAAATTTGTTGACTGAGTTGTTTTGGGATTGTTACAGGAAAAGATTTTACTAGTTTGTTTCGTACCAGTTATTCCTTGTCGTTATGAAAAGAGTTTTTAGTTTTAGGACTCTGGTTGTCTAGCAGCAGAAGTCATTTCATGTTGTAGACACATCAGAAGTAGAACTCTTCCTTACATTTCTTTGTTCAGAATCGTAACCTTAATCCGCTGATATGAAAATGAATGAGTGGATTCCCTCTACGGATATGTCACCGATGTCCTGTTTGCATAACCTTATTAATTGATAGGCGAGCTAGTATTGATACGGACCAACAATAGTACGAGATGAGCCATGGATTCCTAAGAATTTCTGTGCATAGATTCAAAGATGGGCCTCAGCATGCACCACAACCATTAGGATGCCACCACGACACTTTATGGATGCTTCCATCATGGCTTGTACCATGACCATTAGGATACTGCCACAGCAATGCATGGATCTCTACAGATATGTCACCGTTGTCTATTCCAGCTCCTTACTAATCAGGAGGTGAGCTAGTATTGATGTGGGCAAGCAAAAGTATGAGATGACCATTAGGATACCGCATGTGCGGATCCTTCCATTTGCTTATGATACACTCACAACTGCCCTTATGTTTGCTGACAATATGCCTTCGACACCAAAATCTAAAAATGTTTGGATGGGGATTGTTGTGCATTGAGATGGATGCATTTGTTAGGAGAATTGTAAGGGTTGATCTTTGGAGTTGTGACAATGTGGATGAAGCTGCCAGGAAATTCCCAAATTTGTTGCATATGATAGAAACAAGTAAAGAGAGGAGAAAAGAGATAAGACTTATGAACCCTTTTTTGTTTACTTTTGGAAAACAGGAGGAAGGTAGAAAATTATCAAGAACTGGCTAGCTTAGTTCTAACAGCTGATAAAGGTGATGAAATTCCACTATGATCCAACATAATTTTGCACAATGCCTTATTGTTTCAAAACCGACCCAAAAATACAACTTTCCCTGTGGCATCTCAAGTCCCACTCTTCACCTTATTAGGTTCTAAATAGTCTATTAATAACAAGAAGTGGTTTTCCCCTTTTCCTGGGCCTTAGTGAGGATCATAATAAATACCAAAGGGGGGTATGTATTGGTTGCTGGGTAGTGGTTTGCTCCGGATGTAACATTGACTAGGTCATCACAAGATGCATTTAAGTTTAAACTCTACAAATCAATATTTTTTTACAGTGATTCAAATGCCCAAATCGACCATACAAATCAATATTTTTTACATTGATGTTGACCTGTTGCACCGTAGAAGAGATTATGGTGGTTCAGGGCTTAATAGACCATAAGAAATAGGTCACACCGGGCTACCACCAAAATATACCATGCTGGAAACAAATGGGACAAAATATCAGCTGTGAGTGTCCTTATGATTTTGGCCGTGATGCACCTCTATTCACTGGAGCTACAACGGCCGTGGCAACTTTACTGTTGCTTATATCTACATCAATGCTTACTGCAACAACACAATTTAAAACTGTTGGAAACAAGACTCTGTATGCTCTTTTCTGGATCTTTGTAGTGAAAGGTTTCAAGTTCCACATACTTTCATGGGAAAGACCCAACTCCTTTCATGTCATAATGATAGTTGCTGAATCTTTTGAGCCATTGCTTGATGTTGACCCTAGGATGGCTTAAGAATGTAGTCATAATTTTTGCGTGAAATGATCCCTTTGATTAATTGTTGGAAAAATTGTGACTTCTATAGATGAATATAGTTATCTCATTATCTTAAGTGTGTTTAAGCTTTTGTTGCCCCTTTAATTTGGTGAGTTAATATTTGTTATGATTGCTTGGCATTCACTATTTGCTCACTTTTGGAGATCATCCTTGTAGGAAGAATATGCTTGTGCAACTTTTGATTGTATGGAAATTTTTAAACCAATTTTTTTTTTGATATTACTTCTTTTGGTTTATTGGGGTCTGAAATTTGGCTATTAAAACTGGCCTAAAATTGTGGTAATCTTAAGCTATTGTTAGTCAAAATGTTTCCTGTCATTTTCCTCTCAGATGATACAAAAACCATGTTAAAAAATTTCATGAAGGTTTTTTCTTCCCATCTGTTCGTTTTTGTTCTTTGGGTTCATAAAATTGGTTAGGCATTTGCACCATTACTTATCTGGGAAAAGCACTTTGGAAGCATAGGATTGAAAATAAATTGCAGCATTGTCCACTGCTGAATTATATCGGATAATTTGTAGTTTGTATCCTTATGTCCACCCTCCCCCTGTTGCCTGTTCGATGAATTGATGAATGCACTTCATTGCTTATCAAATGAAATAATAAGTCTGGCCATATGCACTTCATCACCCTTTGGAAGTTGTTTCTATATGGTGTGCACAATTCATGGTAATAATAAGAGCATTATACTGTTAAGATTGTGCAGTTGCTTTACGATTTGACATATATATGCTGATTGATGGTTTTTGAGGTTTTGCATTGTATCATTCTTTCACAGACCAGTTTGGGCAACTGAATTTCTAGTACTCCTTTGCTCGGAATAAATTTTCACCAGCTTCTATAATCAATATTTTTGTCGATGTAGAATTTTTTTTTTGACTTTGCAGTATGTATGAGTTTTTCTGTCCTCAGGCATGGGTGACAGCGATGCAGTGGTTACTCAATCTCCTCCTACAGTGAGCTATACATCCATGGGCTATCCTTGTAGTGATCATGTGGATGCTAACTCGAATTTTGTTGTTGATGCGGATGTTGCTGGTGCTGGGCCTAATGCAGATGATACTTTTGGTGCTCCAGCGGATGCGGCTCAGACTGCTTCTCATGATGCTGCTGAAGATTCACTTGCAGATTCTGCAAAGAAAGAAGCTTCCAATACTACTGAAGATGAAACTTTGGGATCTGTTGGAGGAGCAGATAATAACCTGATTATTGCTGGAGTTGAAAGCACTTCTATGGAATTGAATCGAATTGCCAATTATGATTCTAATGCAAATGGAAATGTAGTGAATGATGTGAAAACATTTTCAGGGGCTAGTAGTGGTGAAAATGGTAATATTTCCAGTGATGTCGTCCATGGGACAACTACTGAGCAGCAGTTTGCGGATGGTGTTGGTATGCTCTTCTCTAATATACCAAATGGAAACACACGGTGTTGTTTATATTCGCATGAACCATGCATCAGTATCTAATGCATAACGGCTCATGAGATGCATTTTGAACCCCTTAACTGCAAAAGCTGGAGGGGGCATCAATATGTATAGATGCTTGATTTGTAAAAGCTCTCTTGAGAGTATATTGCAGGCTGTAGCTGCAAAATGTAAATGAAACAATTAGAACTATCATGTCATGAAGGCTAGTCATGATTCTAGGATTTGATCAGATTATTTTTTGCAACCAAAGCTACTAGATAGTTTTCTGTACGCCCCACTAGTTAATGTGGTGCCTTCCTTCCCTTTTTTTGGCTCCTGATTCATGGTTTTCTTTAGTCTTCCTTTATGGCAATTCTGATCACATCCTTTTCAAGCCCATGCCCTATCCATTATTCCAGAAAATTGCACAATTGCAATTCTGATGCATATGTTGCTGTTTAATGTTGAGGTCTAATTTTTCTCTGTCGATTTCCTCTTCAAAGATCCATTTGCAAACTTGGTTTTGTTGCATGCTATTGAGTTGTTTCTTCTTTTACGTTTTCTTTTCCAGTCTTATCTGCTGAAGAAGAACGATTGTGGAGCATAGTAAGAACAAATTCTTTGGAGTTTAGTGCATGGACTTCACTTATTGAAGAAACAGAAAGGACAACTGAGGTATGTTATTATACTAGTCATGCTGTGGTGATCTCATTGATTCAGCTTGTGGGAATCGTCCAATACTGGATTACTTGCAAGTTAGTGGCATTGCCTTGAGTTTATGGGTATGGGCGCTGACTGCACATTTGATGTGTTACAAACCTAATGTTGCTTAGGTTCCACCAGTTAGGCGGCACCAACAAATCATGCACGTGCTGCCATCAATATTCAGTTGTGAATGGCAGTGCATTAGTATGTCTAAACTGGACCAAACTGTAATTTGCGGATGGTTTGACAAAAGCCACTTTTTTTTTTTCAATCCATGTATTGTGTATGCCATATTTGTTTATTATCCCTAGACACTACAAGTATCATTCAAATGTACAAATATATAGATGTTGTATTTATCAGTATTTTTTTTGGTCTAATATTGTATACAAGAACTGTATCACTCAGAAAAATAGATTCACTTCTGACATGGCAGACCGCTTACCAAACTCAATCAAACCACGGTTTGGCTGTTTCGTTTTGTCTATCCACAAGTGAGTTGGTTTTGAAAAGACTAGGAGTCCCTAATCTTGAATAGTTTTGACCCTTTTAAATCGCAGAAGCAAATTAATTAGAATATACAATACATATAAAATATAGTTTGATCTAGATGTAAATTGATATAATATGCATAGCAAATTGCAGCACCCAAAATATGTATGAATAATAAGAAAATTAACATGTAAATTTTTGGTGACGAGGGAAAACCTCGATAACCAACAGTTATTGAGTAAAACCCTCTAAGCTTATACAACCAGTTAAAGTATTGCATTAAGAAAGTCAATTTACAGTTCAAGTAGTGTAGACGTATTAAATTTTAGTTGATTTACTCTCGACTTGTGACTTTTGTCAAAGAATTCCTTGGATTTGCTTCTCGTAGTGGAATTAGATACCTCCTGTTCCTCTTGTCAATTTTGTTTCACTAGCCGGAGAATCATTGCATGCTATTGGATCCCTGTGTCCACACAATCAATGTCTCGACGACGGCTTACAAGTCGGAGTTAGTGTGCAATACAGTGGAGAAGTGTGTTGAGTGAGAAAAAATTTGACAGTTTATTACAAGAGTAAAGGTTTGATTTTCTCAAATGAATGGTGGCTATTCATTTTCTGTGAAGGAGAGTTTTGAGATGGCAACGGTTCTTTAGGTGTAGTGTGATGAATGTCATGGTTTTGGACATATTTGAATTAAATGTCCAAATTTTAAACACCATAAGGGATAAGCAATGGATGCTTCATTGAGTGATAACGAAGAAGATGAGTATAATAACAAAGGATGCTCAAAAGATGGTGAGGTTAAAATGCAAGGCATTCGTGACCTCTGTGTGTAGTAACTGTGATAAGGGTCAAAGTGAAATTTAGTAACAGTCTAGTGACCCTGAATATGAGTTCGAAAATGAGTATGGTGATCTTCAAGAAGCCTACGATAAGCTATTTAGGGAGTGCCTAAAGGTCAAAAAAACAAACAAGGCGCTCAATCACAAATTGGTTGAATCCAAAAAAAGAAAGAGTGGCTGCCAGAACCAAATTAGACTTTGCTAGTGTCAAATATCAAGAACTTGTGAATTTAAATAAATCTTTAAATGAAAAAAATTAAAACCCTTAAAACGGACCTTGAACATGCAAAACATGATTTAAAACAAATTTCGAGTAGAACTAAGAAACATGATCATATGTTGGGTTTGAAAAAGGTGGTTTGAAATGAAAAGCGCTTGGTAATTATTGAAAAGTATCAAAAGTAAATGTTAACTGAAAAACTGTCTTCATGGCAGCCACATTTGTCCCTTAGAGGAATATCATTATATCCACTCGGTCAAACCGGGGTCACAACACTTGAAAATAATAAATGTACCCAATGTTTGATCAAACCAAACACTAACCACACTAGGAGTCAATTTAATAGATCTTACTTCTCCCACAATCTTGTTCCTACATGCCATGGATGTGGAAAAACAGGCCATATTCATCCTATTGTTTTGCGACTAAGTTCTGGAGCAATCATAATCAAAGTACAAAGATGAACAATCTAGTCAATCGAATCAAACATCTATATGAATAAGTTACTAAATTATCCAAAATAGTTCTAGTTCAATTCGAAAAGAAAGTGTTGGATTAAATAAAATGATCTTGCTTATCAAAAAGTTGTATTGTCCATGTAATGACTTTCTATGCTGTATGTATTACTAAAAGAAATGGTGTTTGACCCACGCTAGTCTCTCGCTCATGCGCTCTTCTGTTATGCTTCCAGCGCCCTTGACACGCTTGTTGCACCGTGCATTTGTACTTGATTAGCCCTCTCACACTCTCAAGTGTATTTTGTCCACAATCATTTGCGTCGAATGTGTGCCTTTCTATTGCTCGTGCGTAGTTTGTCCAAATTGTGAGTGCCTAGAGCGCTCTTGTCTCGTGCTCGTGTGCAACTTCATTTGCCTAGAGCACCTAAAGCGGGCATGGTGTGTGCTCGTGCACGAATTTGCAGCGCCCTATAACTTCTTGTGCTATTCGTGCGCTGTCACATCATTTCACTCTCTCTTCACATTTTCTCTCGACTCTCTCTCCGTATCCTCTCTCTACCTTTAATCTACCAGATCTACGTATGTTTACTCAAATCCAAGGAGAATTAAAGGAATGCTTTCACATTGTCTCCTCTCTTTCAAGCTTTTGAGTCTTCATCCATAGTGAGAGCTAGGCTTCACCCTGATAGGGGTGTTGTCATTTCAATAAGTGAGACTTGTCATGCTTGGGTCCACATCTTGTTGGGTTTTGTCGCTGGTTGTAAGGTTTGGTTGTAAATCTAAACTATTTTAAGGTGTTTTGTTTTGGGTGGTCTGGTGTGAAACTCACCCATATTTTGGCCATCCCCTCTTCAAGATCTGCGTTTTTCTTCCTTAGATCTGAAGAATTTCTTCCTTACTCCCTTACTGTGGTGGGTTAGGGTTTGGTTTTTCATCTCTTTTATGTAGTGTGTCAAATTTGCATCTCTTATGAGCAAATCATTACGTTTTGCTTTCAGATGACCTCTTCTAAGAAAGCCACCAGAACATGTCATGGAGTGGGGCCTCCTCAGAATTGAACCACTCCATCAATGCCACTGCGAAAGAGCTCTTTTGCAAAAGCATGACCCATTGGCAGCTCACTTTAGAATGATAGGTGGATCTCGTTTCCTTAGATCGCTCCACTTCATCTGTTTTCATTGACTGGCACTGGGGACTAGTCTTTGCCAACCTCATTGCTCCCCCTGTATTCCTTGTCCAAGAATTCTATTCCAATATTCATGATATTAAGAAGGAGACTAATTCTTTTTCTATTTTTGAGAGGAAGCACCCTTTGGATCACTCTGAAGGTGATAGCAACTATTTTTGATCTTCTAAGAGTGTCCTATCCCGACTACCCTTATTCGTTTCGTGACCTGCCATTTCCTTCATGTCCCTTCCTTGACTTGACATGGAAAATCATTTAAACTAAGTATCTCACTCCTTGGTGGCTCGTAGTGTGTCGAATTATGCCCTTGAACATTTTTCCTTTAACACACTACGCCTCCCTCTCTCTTGACAAGACCCTCTTCTTATATGCTCTTCTTCTCAGAAGGTTGATCAATCTCCCTTCTCACCTCTCTTCTCACCATACTTCTCAATTTTGTAGCATCTTGCTATTTCAGTTGCATGTATCCAGTTCATTTTTAGTCCATAATGGCAAGACTTTGGTTTCGTCATTTGTTGTACTCCAAGGCTGTGTCCACCCTGATTGAGTGCTATCTCACACTTGTTTATCCATTGATTTTAGAAAGACTTCATGCAGACCTTCTAATAAGTATAATTTATCACGACTTCGGACCAAAATAGGTCCTAATAATAATTAAGAATAATTATAATTCACAAAAAAATCCCAACGACAAAACCATAACCAATACAAAACCCCAAATTTAGCCGTAACCTGACGATTTGTCCAACAGTCCAACTATAACAAGAATAATAAATAGTAATACTGTCATTCCTTCACAAGACCTCTCTAGACGACTTGTCTGAACAATTGAATAATTATGGCCCGCTCGGCAACTCACAATACAAACAAAATCACTGATGCATAACAAACCAAATGCCCTGATTATCCAAATAATTGAATAATTCGAACACTGTCTCTTTAACGATACAACATATTATCAACATCTCAACTGTCGCCCTAAACAATGCCAAAAATACATCAAATACGAATACAAATAAGACACCCGCAGCCCTCTAATCTGAAGGGAATACTCAGCAAGTATCAGTATGTAATATATATAATAAACCAATGTGTCTGAAATCAAAATAAGGATCAATAAAATGCATGCGAAACACATAATTCTACAATCCAAAAGTGTGTTAACGAAAGTTTGAATGTGGTCTCGTATTCAAAAGCATAATCCTAAATGAATACTAAAATTTCCAAATGTACAAAACCAACCGAATCCCAATTGTGGGCAAAACCTGCAATCTCAATCAAAATATCAAATATCCAAATCGGTGCAGGTAAAACACATCGAAAATTTAAAACATGCATAAATTAGAGAATCCAAAAATGAAAGGCTAACTTGAGGAAGGGTTGTTCCTACTTCCGATAACCTTAGGCTATATCATTGCTATTTAGATCCACAAGAAGGGCCATCTACATATTTTTCCTTGTAGACGGGGATGAAGCCACTATCTTTTATCACTTATGGGATGACTGCACTCCTCAAGTCTGTCTGCTATATTAGGACGTCCAGATATATTAGTTTCGTTTAATTCCTTACGATGGTTATCATAAGAATACAAATCGGGGAGGGTCTTCATATCATAAGTCCAAAGCTTTTCCGTCACGGAAAAGATATGAAGCTTCCAATCGAGAAGGCCAAACATAAAGCTTTCCACCTAGGAGGAAAGTACACATATTGAATCACCTAATGAAAATAGAGTCCAACTCGAAGCACAATGCATGAATATCATATGCACGGCTCATATATAAGTTTTATGTAATTTTTTCTTTACAAATATACTTATACATAAATATAATATCTCAAATAATCATTTACCCATTTTCACAAAATGAACAAAATCCTTAAATATTAGCAAAACTGAAACAAAACCTCTAATGCTCGGGTAAATCTACATGCATGCATGAGTAGACATAGTGGGGCAAGTAAAAATGTCATACATGCATATTGAAACCACCAAATGTAGGTAAAATTAACCGAAAACAGAAATAAATCAAGAATAGGGTATGAGGATACTTGTTTGAACCTTCCAATTGACAAATCTGACCAAAGAATGCCTTAAAATACCTCTTCTCTTCTTCCTCTCTCTTCCTTTTCCTTCTCTTTTTCTTTTCTTTCTCTTCTTCCCGCG
Organism: Nepenthes mirabilis; assembly: GCA_025585075.1. Lineage (NCBI taxonomy): Eukaryota > Viridiplantae > Streptophyta > Magnoliopsida > Caryophyllales > Nepenthaceae > Nepenthes > Nepenthes mirabilis. Next base: position 34,700 of record JAODPA010132794.1, on the reverse strand, counting down.
CGAAATGATTGAAACAGTGCGCACTGCCCCTTAAATAGCCGACTCGGTGCACGAGCATTGCTCAGACATGCGCCAGGCATTGCGCTTAACCCCATCAGCACGTGAGCGCTACCTCGAGTGCTCCCATACTGAAATTCTTGCACGAGTGCCACCTCAAATGCTCTTCGGGTGCGCCCACATTGGAATTCACACTCAAACACGTGTCGGGTGTGCCTCAAGTGCCAAAACTGCTTTCATGCTCCGAATTTCTTTAAATTCATATTGTACAATTATTTCCGATATATTAAAATTTAATCCAAAATAAACGGATGATACCAATTAAGTCAGATGGGAACTAGGTAGTACATATTTGTTCCCATCAAATTAAGGAGGAAAGGACAAGGGCTTACTAGTATACATATAGTGAAGGATCGTGGACTGAGGTGAGGTTCTGATACCAATTAAAGAAGTCTAAGGGGTCCCTAATATCAAATAGCTTCAACCCTTATAAATTGCGAAGGCAAAATACACTAGAATATATAATACAAGTAAAGTATATGCTAATTTAGATGTAAATTGAAATAATATGCACATCAAATTGTAGCACCAAAATAGATAAGAATAATAAGAGAATTAACATGCAAATTTTTGGTGACAAAGGGAATTCTCAATAACTAATAGCTGTCGAGTAAAATCCTATGGGCTTCTATAGTGCGTGAAAGCAATGCTTTAAAAGAGTCAAATTAGTCGACTTACTCCTGAATTGTGACATCTATTAAGGAATTCATTGGATTTGCTTCCAACAATGGAATTGCTTCCAACGATGGAATTGGTCACCTTTCGATTTTTTTGTCAATCGTGCTTCACTTTCTGTAGAATGTTTGCACATTATTGGATCCTAGTATCTCGACTAAGGCTTACAGGGTGGAGCTAATGTGTAATACAATGGAGAAATATGCTGAGTGAGAAAACATTGACACTTTATCACAAGAGTAAATGTTTGGTTTTCTCAAATAATGGCTAGTCGCATTTGTCAAGGAGTGCTTTTGAGATTGCAGCCATTTTTCCTTTTTTGATCTACCATTAATTAATGGAAATGAGATATATATAGAGAAGGTTGGAAATTATGTCAAAAATACTCTGCTGTTTGAAGAATAGTGCCCTAGTGCATGTGCGTTAAATATGCGCGCTTTAGACACAGAAGCTTTAGCAAGAGGTTTGCACCCCTGTGCATGTGATCCACTCATAAGCATTATAGATAAATGGTGCTCATGCATGGCTTGGGTGCACATCAAGCATAAGCATTATAGATAAATGGCGCTCATGCACGGTTTTTGCGTACAGCAGGCATGGGTATTCTTAATAAATGATACTCATGTATAGCTCGGGCGCACATTAGGTATGAGTATTTTGGACAAATTATGCACATACATTTATTAGGTATAGGTCAGACGTTGATATTGGGAGATGGTGCATTTGCAAACGTGTGTGTATCCGGTGTTGGTCTGTACCGATATTTGATAAGTTTTTAAAATACTTATTTTACTCCGTTACGGAATATGCCAGTACGAAATATTTTTTCCAGGTTTGGTTAGACAAAAAATTGTTACAAAAAAAAAAAAACCCTTATTTCTCATGTTTTCTTGTATTTTCTTTTGTAATAGCTTCCTTTAGTTGTAAACGGGAATGGATTAGTTTATGAGAGGTGTGGCATATAATTCTCAATGAGAAAGCAATGTCAATAGTGTTAGGTGAGCTTAGAAAAGTAAATGCACCAGTCTGAATTTAGAGAATGATTTGGTTGTGGCAGCAGCAGCAGGAAGGAGAGGTGGCTCACCAAGAAAGATTTGGATAGATCATAGAGTTAAGGGGGAGGACTAAATGTCTCTTCAAATTTGGGGTTTTTTGCTTAACTCAGTACAGTGGAAGAAGAGGTGTCATAGTTTTTCTCACCATATTAGATTTTGTCTTTGGCAGTATTGATGATGATGATTCTTGTGGGAAGTATGCATCTCAATGAGGTAGAGGTAAAAAGACATTGTGATTGGTTCTGTTCTGGAAACTAAGAATACATGCAAAAGCTTGAAGTTAGGTTATGGATGTTTGTTTAATTGAACAAGACATGCAATCCATTTCCACTTCACCTCTGATTAAATGATGGTAACAACTGCTTATTTAAATCATAAGACGGTAGCTGTGTGATGTTTTTGGTTTTTACTGAGAAGTTTAGAATCACCAGAGCACTGTCTGGGGAGTGTTTACAAGTTAAACACTTGTAAAGCTTTTAGTTTTGATATATTGCTTAAAATAATATGAAATGGGATTATTTTTCACTTAGTTCAGACCAGTACTTTAGTGTTAGGGCTCAGCTATCATTAACCTGAGATTGAAATCACCCTGACCTGAAACACATGAACTTGGAATGGCCCAACCTAAACCTTACCCATTCAACCTGATTTTTATCTGTCTGTCTGTCTGAATATGCATATCCCTAAGACGTGTAGATATGTAGTGTGTACACGCCTATGTCTTCTCAAGGGTATTTCTATATGTAATCTACTTGTGTGTATTGTGTCAAGTGCCATTAATGAGGCAGGCATCTATATATTCATTTATCATGCATACGTATATGCTTCGAGCCTATGAGGTCGTTTTCTTTTGCGTGTTATTTACCTCTAGCTGTGTATGTATGGTCTCAAGAGTTGAAGATGAATATGGAATGTAGCACTAGGCCCCTAATAATTACCTTGGAAGAGATGAGTCACCATCTTTAACTGGGGAATCTTTTAGCTTTTGTCATATCAGTCTTGGCAGTTGGTGGTACTCGTAGTTTCATGTTTTCACCTGTCAATTAAGCACATAAACTTGTAAATCTGGGAATATTATGTATTAATATCAGTGGGTACAAGATTTTAAAAATTATCCTATGGATGGTTGCTGCTGAATTTTACATGTTTAACACATTGTAATTGATGCTTTGTTTGGAATTTCACCGCATAGCTTCATATCATGCATATATCTGCCATTTATGCCTTTTCCATCCTCTGGCAGTTGCTTTGTTTTCACTTGTCAATTAAAGCAGACAACATGAAAATCTGTCTATCCTGTATATATTGTTCTAAAATTTTCCTGTGGAGGGCTATTGCTGAATTTCATGGGCTTAGGAAGATTGTACTTTATGCTTTGTTAGGAATGTCATTGCGGAGCTTCCTACTAAGGTTTTGGTCTTCTCTCATCATATTTTGGATAATCATAATAAATATTTAACTGTTTATCAATCAATAGTATGGGAAACTTAATATCATGCTTATATTTGCAAATTGTACCTTTTCATCCACTAGAGTCCTAGACTAATGTGGCCCTTTGTATCTCTCCTGAAGGATAATATTACCAAAATCAGAAAGGTTTATGATGCTTTTCTGGCGGAGTTTCCTTTGTGCTATGGTTATTGGAAGAAGTATGCTGATCATGAATTACGCATGGGCGATATAGGGAAAGTAGTAGAGGTATATGAACGAGCAGTTCAAGGTGTGACATATTCTGTGGAGATCTGGTTGCACTACTGTGTGTTTGCTATTAGCACATATGGAGATCCAGATACCATAAGGAGGTAATGCCTCTTTATTAGTTTACATATCCACATAGGGAGCTTATGCATGGCTGATTTTCTTTTTCTGTCTTTACCGTGCTTACTCGTTCTGACCTAATGTTTGGTATGACTGCAACAGCAAACCCTTACATGTATGGAGGAAAGGTTTGGTGGAATTGGACGTACGATTCTGTATTTTTGATGTGCAAATCTTTGGTTTTTTGAATTTTCTACTAGGGTTTATTCTTTTATGGCTTGAATATCTCTCTCTGTACTTCATTTCCCACTAAAAACTTCCCAGTCCATATAATTCTCCATGAATATTGCTTCGTTAACTTTTGCACTCCGAGGTGCATCAATTTACAAAATGCTGCTGGGGAGATCCCGTAAGATGGCCTCTATGACTGCTCCATCTCCCGGAAGTAGTGTATATTTTCCAGGAAGGTAAATGCAGCAAATTAGAGCTCAAGTTTGGAAGTCTCCTGTGCTCTTAGTATGAATTTCTCCTTGTCTTTCTACGTTAGTGCCATTGTCATGGTTAATAGGCATCTTCACTATGGATTTACTGTTACTTTCATATATTTGATGACCATCATACTCTCTTGTGGTGTTTCAGACTGTTTGAACGTGGATTAGCATATGTTGGCACAGATTACCTATCGTACCCGCTGTGGGATAAATATATTGAATATGAATATACACAGCAGGAATGGGGTCGGCTTGCGATGATTTATACAAGGATATTGGAGAATCCCAATCAGCAGTTGGACCGCTATTATAATAGGTGACTCCATACCCCCTTCCTGGCTGTATTTCAGATCTCTTTTCTGTTCCTCTTTTTGTTGCCTCTGCTTCTGTTTCATGTCCTGGTTTATGATAATCATGCAGCGATCATACATTGCCTGTCTTTGATGCTTTGGTTTTGAAAAATGATTGCTGTGTCAAATGCACAAACTCCTGTGCAGTGCCCTCTCTTTTTGGCTTCTTCATTTTCATTCTTATTTATTTCATGTAAATGTAAAAGAATATGGATGATTGTGTTACTATGGCTTGTAGCAACGATCAGAAGATTCAAAGCATTTTGTTTGTCCAACGAACTACTGAGCAATATGTGCCATGATAATGGTCTAATTCAATTGCATCTTGCATTGGAGCCCTTGCATTTTCCTTTTGACATCTTGTACTGACTTTGTTCTTACCAAGAAGGGGGATATGAGATGTGCTGTAGGGTGCTGCGGACCTGCTCCTTTTGTTGATAATGCTGTTGTTTTTCCCCCCTTCTATAAAGCTTATTCAGTTCTATTATGAGGAGTAATGAGTAGATTGCAATTTATGGAGTCTGTTTTTAGTGGGTCTAATTAGCCAAGCTTGAGCTTTGTCAAAGTTTGAGGAGAGCTTTTTGGAAAACTCTGGACATATTAAAATCGGGCTATGTTTTTGGATATAAAATGACATTTAATCTCCAATTTCAGCTTCTTTAAATAAGTTTTCCGGCAAACTTCAAAATTGGGGGCCTCAAAAAATTCAGTTTTAATAGTCTTTTCAGCTTCTTGAGAAGTCAGAAGCTTTTGGATGTAGAACCTTTGTGTGGCCCTGCTAAACCGTCCAGACCCCAGAATAGAGAGGTTGTTTGAGAAGATATGGCCACACACATACTAAAAACTATTTGCTTGCATGCGATTTTCATATTTAAAACAGACTTATAATTGGTGGAGACTTTTAGCTTCAGAAAGGACCCCGGTGAGCAGGCGTGCTTTGATGTGATTATATGCTGCAAATTTCTGCAGTATTGAGATAATCTTGTAATCATGTTACAGCTTCAAGGAATTAGCTGGAAATCGACCTTTGGTGGAGCTGAAGAGTCCTGAGGAAGCTATTGCTACAGCAGGTGCAAATTCAGCTGCTGATGGCCAGGGAAACAAGGGAGAGGTCCATCCCGATACTGGGGAACAATCCTATGAAACAGTCAGTGCTGGCTCAACAGAAGCAGAGGAGCTGGAGAAGTATATTGCCATCAGAGAAGAGATATATAAGAAAACTAAAGAGTTTGATTCTAAGATCATCGGTTTTGAAACAACAATACGGCGGCCATACTTCCACGTGCGACCCTTGAATGATGCAGAGCTTGAAAATTGGCATAACTATCTGGATTTCACTGAGAGGGAAGGCGACTTTCATAAGGTGCCCGAGTTTGTTTAATATGATCATGTTTCACTTTCTAAATTTTTTTAGATCATTAGTTGTCCATCTTGTTATATATTGACTTACAGTTAAGTAATATCTGCTGCACCGTATGCTTTTTTGGCTAACCGTTGGACGAAGCAACTTTTAAAACGGGATATTGTACTGAGACTAAAGCCTGGGCCTACGATATGGTTTCTGTAAGGCTAAGTACTTCAAACCCTCATTGTGAGTCAATGTTCTGGGTTCATGATGTGTTGTATAGTAAACTACTATTCTTTTTAAAATTCTGATGTTATGCATGCAGGTGCCTTCTTATCTTCCTAACCATGTATCTATCAGGCAAGGACGGCCCCTCCATTCGTATTTGAGGGGCCTTCCTGTGTCCACCAATGGAGTATTCCTGATGCGAACCTCCTTGCTGTATTCATGATATTCTTTTATTTCATACCAGTGGTGTAAGATACTTTTGTTAAATGTTATTCTGTATTGTAATTCAGGTTGTCAAGCTATATGAGAGATGCCTAGTTGCATGTGCCAATTATCCTGAGTTCTGGATAAGATACATTTTGTGCATGGAAGCCAGTGCGAGCATGGATCTTGCGGAAAATGCACTTGCTCGTGCTACACAAGTATTTGTCAAGGTACATAATTTTTCTAATAGATGATTTAGTATCTATCCTGGGTTCTGTTGGGAGAATTCATCTTCGCCTTTTCTTAATTCAACTGGCATAAACTTGAGTATTTTGTTTTTGTCTACTAGCAACAACCTACACAGGGCATGGAAAAGTGATCAAACAAGGAAGCATGTATGTAAGAAACAACAACGGAATTTCGGATCATTGATGTTTGTAGTTTCTATTACATCAAACGTTTTATTAGCGATTAGAGAGTGAAAAAATAATTTGAGTTAACTACCTCTTTTCACTGAAGTAGTATAATGACAGCCAATCATATAGGAAATGAGTTAGAGCACACTGGAAGGTTCAAATGACCATATGTACTGTATAAACATTTTTATACATGCATAGTTGTGTGAAACACTGAAAGGTCAGAAACAGGACTTTAGCCAGAAGAAAATTTAAAATAATGTAATACAGGTTGCAAAAGTCTAGCAAAATCCATTTGATTGTCAAAATCTGCCCAGAATAAATGGTTTTGATGGAGAGTTTCTTTCTAAATGGTTAAGTTTTGGGTTGGCGATATTAAGTCCAATATTATTCTAAGTGGGTCTTAGTTTGGTGCTTCTTTGCTAAAATTTATGACCCGATTAAAAATTTCACTCGATTAACTTAATTATTGACCACATAGGAAATAGAGTTTAAAGTCTGCCTAATTCAGACCTTGAATTGAGTAAATTTTTAATTGAATAAATTTGCTTGTTTACATTATAAACATGGAATAAATATTGATCTATAAGCATTGGTATTTGGAGGCCTTGATATCGGTAATTCCTCTTACCGGGGCCCTATCTCAACATATCGGTCGCTATAGATCCTCTTTTTTTCTTTTTAATTTTGTTTTTGGAAGCTTAAATCCACATTCCACAACACGCTTTAAATAAATATTGATCTTTTAAAATCCTAAATCTACATATTTCTTATCATAGATAAAAGCTTGAGGCTTTTTTCAATGATCTAGAAAAATATTAGGCTTAATTTTGATAAAATTGAGTACAACTCAAGATAAATTAATGATTAAAAATTGTCAACTTTTAGTAGATAATTCACTTTTGATGTGGTCACGAGAATTTTTTTTACATCTGAGATGTTTGATATACATATTGTTTGATATGATAGATACCAATAGGGCCATAATTGATACTAATATTGATGTTTTCATGTATGATTCATAATTTTTTAGACTTTGTAATTTACAAGATCCAAGATATCTGAACTCTAGTATTTCCTTGTGGTCTAGACGTCTGTATATTATGAGGAAGTTCTGTGCACTATCTTTCAATTCTCTTTTTGTGGTCTAGAATTCTGTACTCGTGCTTTAATATCCCATTGGTCAATGAAAAAGTCTGGTGGCTTTTATTGCACTGGTGGCGTGGAGGATTGCATAGGGTGCAAACTTGATAATGAAGAAAAATCCATTAAATAAGGACTTCCCAAAGCTGGTGGATACATAAAAGTGGTCTTTAATTCCTTGATTTGGTGAAAGATCTTGAGATTCTAAAGTGAAATTTTGTCTTGAAGTCACAATGTAGTAGTGAATTTTAAATGAAGAAATCAGTGCCCTTTGCTAGTCAAATGCAGCGAACTATAATCAGTGCCCTTTGGTTAGTAATGTAAAACCTTTTTGATCACTGATACCTCTAAAACGCCTGGACATTCCAGGAAAGGCAGCAGTTGTACAACAAAATAGCTGAGAGCAAGTTTTTAGAAATTGGGAAATCTAACTCTAAGCTCCTGAATTATCCTCTGCCACATCTGTAGTCTGATAAGAAACCTTAGGCTTCTCTCATGCCAAGTAGTAACACTCTAGAAGGCACAGTGACTCTTTGCAACATGCTTCGACTTCTGGTTCAATTAATACTTCTGCAACCAAGCACTCCACTGAGTCCAGTTTACTGCCCACCTTATCAGCTTATTCTGGGTAGAACTATCCTCAAGATATTGTTAGAAGATGGAAAGTTGAAGAACACGTTATCCTGGTCCTCAAAGGCAGCTCTGCACAGCTCACATTTATCATCTGCCATAATGCCCTTCTTGATAATGTTGTCTTTGGTTTGCAATCTATCATTGACAGCTAATCAAATAATAAAACTGTGTAGATTTATTCCTTTTGTTCCACACCCAACTGTACCTTGTTTTTTCACTAGGAAGTCAGGCAGATTTGACTGGGAATGGATTTATAATCTATTCCCTTTAGCTTGAGCTTTTCTTTCACTTCTGTCACAATGTAGTAAATTCCCCTTGCATATGTTGAAGTTGGAATATTAACATGGGGAAAGAAAGTGTGGTGGGGTAGTTGTGGGCCCTTACTCTGGTTTGCTTGATTTGACAACATTCTCTAGATTATTTGTGGGATGTCAAGCTCCCCCCCCCCCCTCTGGCATCTCACTTAAAGTCTATTTAGGTTTGCTTCTCCCATTTTTGTCGGCTCTAACTTCAATCAAATCATATATTTACATTGAGTAATATTTGGCTCATAGTTCAACCGTCCAAAACATCCTAAATCTCATATTTTTAGCTCTCTTTTCTTAGGAACTTCTCGAAAAAGACTGCAGGAATAAGAATTGACCTATCCAACATTTATTCCCCCGTCAGCATTTTGAACCAAAGCTTTTCAGCCACTTGCCTATTACCACCAATGGTTGTTTTAAATGTGTAGTTAATCGTTGATGTGGATCCAATTCTTATAGCCATACTAAAGTTCTAAAATTATGCTTGCAAAATAATCTGTCTTTGGATGTCTGTCAAGTGTCAACTCAATAGTCTTCCACTACCACAAAATTAAAATAACAGCTGTTCTTTCTATATTTCTAGATGATACAGTTGCTGAAGTGGTAAATCATATTTGCTCATAGTGTCACCTCTAGAAACCATATCGGAAAATCAAATAAATATGACATGCTAGATTCCTCTGCATTCCATTGAGAATTTTGGTTACCAGCTTGGCCTGTCAGCTGCCTGCTTTCTCTCCCCTCTTGCCATTTGATTTCTCAAGAAATTCTTAGTTCCTCATATATGCACATCAGATTAGATTTTAATCTACATCTGCTTGGAAGATGTAGAAGATATTTACATGAGGAACTTTTAATAAAATCTAAAATATCTGCTGCATTGGCCCGCATGTATTGATGCTTAAGACGTGTAGCATCCATTATTTTGGACATCCTTGATGCTAAATAGTCAAATAAGACATCTGAGCTTTTGCCATGCTAGATTTCTATGTACTATTGAGTTAAAAGCTAAAGTCTTATCATAAAATGCGGAAGCATGACCTGAATAAAGGTTCATATGTCGGATTGTATATAAAAAAAATAATAAATATCTTACTAGGTACATACTTTTATGCACTATTGGACACAGTACCGGCCTGCTGAGGCATTTCTCCATGCTATCTCCCTGTTAATGCGGCTATTTTAAAGGGATCATTTGCCATTTTGGCTACTGCCCTGCTAATTTTTTTTGCAAAGCATCCATACACAGGGAGCCTATGCACAGCAATGGGTAAGGTTGGCTTTTGAGAACCTGTTCCTCATTCTATCTTGCTGACTCCAGGAGGTTGAACCCAAGGATTTGCTGTAACTGCTGCTGTTGTTCCTCATTCTTCTCTATCTTTCTCCTTCCATCTTTGCGTAATTTGGTCGCAATAAAAGTTGAGGAACTAATATGCCGAATGCCGATTTGTGAGCAGTAGTGGAATAGTAAAAGGAAATAGTCCAAGATGGAAAAGATAAAGATTGCCAATTAAGATAGATGTTTCAGTGCACTAGCAGAAGATATAGTTGTATTATTACTTAAAAATGTGGTTTTTGTCCGTGAAGCTCCCTCATCATGGGCTCTAGGGGTGGTCTAATGTATAAAATCCTTACATTTACTTTGCAAAGAGACTGCTATTTCTTATGGCTTGGTAAGAAATAATTGTGCCTTAAATGGTATGCAATCTGGTTATAGACATTTTGCAATATATTTTGTTCCATTCTTGTTGTACGTTTGTCTTGTAAATGTGTATATTTGAACATGTTTTTTTTTTATTATCTTTTATCTTTGCTGCTACAGAATTGTTTTGACGGGATCACTAATGATGTTCACATATTTTCTGCACAATGTGAAGGCTGTTTCAGTTCATTTATAACATTTATTCAATATATTATGCTAATGATCATTAAAGGCCTTTCAAATTATTTCTGTTGTGGATTTTCAGTTAAACTATTACAAGTCTAAGGATTAGAAATCTTTTGAGAGTCCTCATGAAAACACGTGATGGTAGTAGTATGTTATTTTACATGCAAAACACTCACCCTTCCATGATTGTACAGCCGCATGCATGCTTGCTGCTGTTACTGTGATTTCCTTCCAAAATGGGTCCAAGATTGCCCTTGGATGTGCCTTGTGCCCGGGCCCTAGACCTGCTCAGCATCTGTGTTATCGGAAACATTAACAGATCTTTGGTAACATTAAGCGCACTGTATCAGATGAATGGAAGAGATGATGAGAACTTACTGGAGAAGTGAAAGTGAATTGGACAAACCAAGCATACGAAACAACTGATATCAATGTATTTTGATTTCCTTTGTAGGATTAGTTCTATTTATCCAAAGATTTCCTCTGCAATGGGAACATTAAGATCAGATCATAAACCCTCTAAAACCATCCAACACAAAAAGATGCTTGACATATCCTGTAACATTAAGAGACATGCAAAACTTAATTTGTCTAGTAATCTTCATTCTTGTTTAATGCTTTCTCACTTGGAAGACTGCTTGTTATTCCCCTTGCCTTGACTCAACTTTGTTGGTTGATCTAGGAGAAACATTTTCGTTGACAGAAGCACAAAACATTTCCTTCCTTTAATAGTTTATAACCTTCATGCCTTTATTTTTGCGAGGGGCAGTTTCTCAATTTCACAAGAATTAATAGACGTCTTCCTTATCCTTATATTTGTCTAAGACGTTGAATATGCCTTGTCTTTTAAGTAACGTTTTTCATCCCTTTTCAACTATGCCCTTATCCTCCTCTTGTTATTTTCCTTTTTTTGCCACCTTTGGTATTCATTGCCCTTTTGGTTTGGAGACACTAGTACATGGTTTCTCGTTATGGTCAAACTTCTTACAATGGTTTGCTTCTGCTGACTTTCAGTGAGTTTTATTTCTTCCTTTCAATGTGTTTCAATTTTTTATGTTGATGAATATTCTATAATGGCAAATGTGGTCTTTAACTGCTTGCATTGAAAGTGAGACCTAATCTTTCATTGGAAAGGAAAAGATAATATTTGGATGTGATGAGTTGAGAAGCAGTGGTCTCCTTATTGCTTAATGCTTCACTTCCTTCCTAACATTTTCTCTGTAAATATTGCATATTAGAATTTTCTCTATTGCTCAAATTATTCTCAAACTACTGCTCCTAGTTGATTTGTTTCTCTCTTTAGAGTTTCCTTGTGCACTAAGAATTCTTTAGGGATCCAGGCCTTTGCTCCATATCAATTGTTGGTGCCTGTTAACAATTGCATATTTGAAATATGATGATTGTTACACCTAATTATCACTTCCCCATTATTATATTACCAAAGTATTGATATTTCCACCACTGATTGTTTTGAATTAGAAAAACCACATAATCTAGTGTAGAAATAATAAGTAATATTGGATGCTGACTGGGAATTGAATATCGGAAATAGGTCCTCAATACTGATACGTTGCCACGTCACTGATATGGAGGTCAATATATCTAATTTTGGCCTATATTTCTCTTCTAGGTTACGAATCACAAAACATTTTGCCCCTAATATATCCTATAACTTTATGTGCTGCCTAATATGGCTGATATCGAGATGGTCATGAACCCATAGCTCTAGCTATACCATTTGTCCAAATATGGAGTATTCATTTTGCTAACTCAACATACTGAGGTTGATGCATTTTATCCTTCCGAATTATGCCCCCTTGCAGGCTTTAGAGATTAATATATCCTGCAACTTTAGAGGGGAAGGGTTCAGTTGTACCATGTGAATTTGGCAAAGGTCGAGGGAGTGTTGAATGTTATCCAGGGTACATTGAATGAATGTATCATTATGGGCCTTCTTGCCACTGTGACCTAAGTCCTATTATGCCTTTCTCCTGTACATATTACGCTACTTAAAAGGGGTTAACCTGTTCTCTAATTCATTTAACATGAACTGAAAGCTGACTTTTAACGTGCTTGAGGTTTCAATGTTGTGAGGTCTGAGGAGGATTGGATCCACGCATCCTTACCCATGTGTTATAGAGACCTTAAAATAGTTCTAACAAAATGGATTTGAAACTGATTATTTCTTATTAAGTACCATTTGTTTGAAGTGCCAATTCTTCTTAACCGGTTTCCAGTAGTGCCATATGTGTTGGAAGTTTGAAGTATGGAAGCTCAATCTTTTGAAGATCTCATGAGGCTCTTGTAGGAGGTGGTATGAATCAATATATCGGCCGATCTTAATTGGTGTCAGGATGTCTTGATGCTAATATTTTCCAAATTTGGTAAATATTAGGGTATTATCTCTGTATTGCTAACATGTCATGGTATTTCGGCTTATATTCAAAATCTTTGTAGATACGGCTGGTTTGTATGCAGCTTTTGTGTTTTGCGCTCTTTTGCAGTGCTTCTTAGAAGCCAAAATCTAGATTTTACATACACTCCAAGTCTTCCAAGTAGTCTAAATATTCATGCTTTGTAGAGATATTACACTGTGCATGGATTAAAAATTTTGGGACATTTTTTTAATGACATAAGAGGATATGAAGCTCAATTTTGATAAAATTGACTAAACTTCTTCAATATGAATATCTAAGGAGGTTCCAAGCATTAGTATATCACTAACTTTTAATGTGGTCACAAGAAAAACATTTTGCGTCCGCGATGTCCAATATCGTTATTTTTTGCCCAGTATGGCCATGACTAATATCGAAATAATAGTTTAATCCATGGGAGGTGGATAGTTTGTGAAAGGCATTGTTGTGTGAAACACTAGTTATTCCTCTTGCTACTTAAAAGTAATTTGAAGAGAACAAGGTGTGATCAACTTAAATGAAGAGGCTGAGTAAATGTACTTTGCCACGTCACTGAACACGAAGAAAAGTAATTTAGCTGACTGTACTACTGTGTCAGTCTTTTCAGGGACCGTAAGTTTGCAAGCCTATATTTACTGTGTAGTAAGTGGCAACTAGTGACTCTTGCTGTGCTCTTGCCAATTCTGAGAGTTTGAGCAGTCTATTTTTTATAAGGCTTTGTATTGGCCGTGAGGATTCATAATTTATTTGACATTCTATTATGTATTTATGTTACAATTTACCACAATTACACCTAATCATAATATTCTATTGCATCAACACGATTCTGTAGCACCTTGAGACTAATTAAATTTGAGCATAAACTTTGGTGAGATAATGGGATTTCACTTTTCCATTAACTTTGTGCAATAAATGTAGAGGCAACCAGAGATCCACCTTTTTGCTGCTTGTTTTAAAGAGCAGCATGGTGATATACCAGGGGCTCGAGCTGCTTATCACCTTGTGCACACTGAAATATCACCTGGCCTTCTTGAAGCCATTATTGACCACGCAAATATGGAAAAGCGGCTGGTAAGGATTTCTATAATCTGTTGAAGTTAATTTTCCTGTGCCTATCTGATTACTATTTTGGCTTCCAAATTTCAGGGGAATATGGATGGTGCCTTTTCTTTGTATGAACAAGCTATTGCCATCGAGAAAGGAAAAGAACATTCACAAACATTACCAGTGTTGTTTGCTCAATACTCTCGGTTTGTGTATTTGGTATGTCCCTATGTTATTATTGAGCTGTTTTCCTTTTCTTGCTTTGCTTTATTTGGATGTTATTAATCTTCTAGCCTTTTGTTCTGTCTTGTTCTCTTCATGGAGCATAACTTATTTGGTTTATGATTTAGTTATCTTTAAACTTGCCCATTTTTCTGGGATTCCTTTTGTCTGCAGTGTTGCCAGTCATATCAACTTTTGGCTTTGGTCACCTTTGCTTCTATCTTTGCAAGTGCATCTTGTCTTGTGTGCTTGTACCTGCGTGTGGGTGTAAGAATGGTCTGTGCATGTCCTGTCTGCGCGCATGTGTGGGTGGAGTGAATGCTTTGTCTTATATCCTATTAGCTCTTTGCGCTTATTGTCGGTCATTGATTTCTTGCCAACTTTTATGCTCTTGCCTTATTCGTATGGTGTACTTTTATATTTGTTCTTCCCAACAAATCTTACAAAATCTTTTAGCAGTTGAGGATGAGGCTTGGATTTGCAATTATGTCTCTTCACGCCAATCTGGATGTCTTTGTTTCAAATAACTTAAGCAATCCTTTTGTGATAAAGGTGCAATTATGCATACATTGTATCTTCCTTGGGATCTATTGTTCATCACAACATATAGAGCCTTGTGTAATGTTTCACCCCTATGAATATTTTTTTTCTGTTATTGGTGTGTTATCCATTAACGTACTCCCTCCATGGAAAGGGGTCCTCCCTCCCATAAGTACATACTTTTAAACTTGCATTGCTTATCTACAATCATCCACTGTTTTCTTATGTGCATGAAGAAATGAAAACTCTGCTAGCAATCTGTTCTGTACTTTGGTAAGTCAAATAAATTTAAGACGTCCTTTGATAAGTCAAATAAATTTAATCTAGTGATATCAAGTGAACAAGAATTTCTAGACATCCCAAACAAACTGTTTTTCAGTGTAGTATGTATTTAGTTCATTGATAGTAGGTGTCAAAGGATTTTAAATCCCCACAGATTGTTTCTTAATGATGTGAAATTATGTATTTTTGAAGCATATATGTTACAATTTGGCCTTTGAGAAAAATAAAAGGCTTGTAGATAATGGGCTTTCACTGATTAATTTAATTGATTATTCACATATTTTATGGATAGTTTATAATATCTTCAATCATATGGTTGATTTCCTATCAAACAGGAGAAAAGGTAGATAAATAAGATTTGGTGGTTGTATGCAGACAAGTTCTAGGATTTTCCATTTTATCTGATATATTGACTGGAACATGCTGATGTTATTAGATGGAATATATTGACAGAAACATGTTGATAACTATTGCTTGGAAGGTGATTTCTTTCGTCTCATTGGTTTTGTGGGCAGGTTTATGGAAATGCGGAGAAAGCTAGAGAGATCCTAGTTGAAGCACTTGAGCATGTTCAATTATCAAAGCCACTTCTGGAGGTGCCCTCTCCCTGTCCTCTTCCCATCCCGTTTAATTGCACCTGTGGAACCAAGATAATGTTTGCTGATAGAGTTGTTGAAACTAGATAAAGTGTTTTTCCATTGTGATAATTGAGCTGTTTATTCCATATTTGCAGGCTTTACTCTATCTAGAGTCTATTCAATCACTTCCTAAGCGTGTTGAGTATCTGGATTCCTTGGTCAATAAGTTCATTATGCCTGATCCTGATAACTCAATTTCCTCCAGTGTTGTTGAGCAAGAAGAACTATCAAGAATATTTTTGGAGGTATCAGAATTATATCCTTTTTATTGTCTGGAATTACAACCTGAATATTCTTTTTGATGTTATTGTTTGTTGGAAGTATGGAGTTGTGATTGGTGCGGTTATTGCTTGAGATATCAACATTTGGGTTCAATTCTTGCTGTTATTTCTTATGGTCTGTGATGAATTTTAGGGTTGGCAGGTGTTGGGAGCCTGTCTTCATTTAATATTCTTGGTTTACATTTTTTGATCTTCCTGTCCTTATTTGATAGGTTAATTGTTTTGTTCAGAATGAGACTGTGTATGCACGTGCTTTTTACTTTTTATTTCCTTGGCGTTAGGATTATTCCTAGTTCCTACTGATTGCAAAAGTTTAGGAATCTTCCATCTGTTTGGGACAACTTATTTCTGTGTTTTGTTTGCTGTGAGGACGGCTTCTTAATTGCATGTCAATTGGCATGTCTCTTTCATAATTCTTGCTACGGGTGTGGGTTGAAGCATATATAATGTGAGGCAACTAGCAAGCTACTCAAGCTCATCTTGAGCAGAACTTCAACTGAACTCAGCTTGGATCAAATCTGTCTCAAGCTACTTGAGTAATCTTGCTAGTTGAGTGTAAACTATATCTGACTTGGTTTGTAGGTTTGCAAGCCAACTCGAGCTTTTAATATTTTTATATATTAAAACATGTTATAACTTTGATATAATGAGAAAATCCTATAATATTTTGTCTTTTTAATTTGATCTATAGTCAGTAAAGAAGTTACACAGTATTGTACATATTCATACTAGGAAAATATATTTAATGATGACTAGTGAACAACAATAATATGATAGTTAATGTGTAATGGCCGCATTCTTTGATAGAAGAGGTGCCCCTCTGTTCTGTCAACATGCAGACAATGACAGAGAGTCACATCAATTCCAACATCCAGTCTTGGAAGATATATGGAGTTTAATCGTATAGACTGGGTGTAGCACCGCTTTCATTTCACTTATACTTTGGGCTCGTGTCCAACCTGGAGTCTCGGATAAATTTCGAGGAGCTACTCCATCTATAAAATGGAATAGAAACTCTGTCATCTCATAATTGCCATGGGCTTCTTCTAGCTGTTTGGATTTATAAGAGTGATTATGTTTGAAGGGTTTCCTCCTTTTTTGAAATTGAAGTGTGAAATTAAAAATTTTCTTCATCGTAGTAAAATTTGATAAGCCTGTGAGCTTCTTGAACTCAGATTGGTTTTGAACCAAGCTTGGTAGGGATAGTCAGAGCTTGGTCAAGCTCCAGATGAGTTCAAGTTGTGGTATCCTGGTGTTGAGCAGAACAATTTGACCTGCACTCAGCTTTGCTCAACTTGTATTCCCCATAGTTCTGCCCTATGTTCTTGGAGACTCTTACAGATTGTCAACCTGTGAAACATTGGATATTGAGCTTAATCACTTTTTAGTCATCTTTTCTTCCCCCTCTGACCTTAATTGTTCTGCTAGTATTAAAGTTTATCAATGTTTTTGCAGTTTTTGGGTCTTTTTGGCGATGCACAGTCTATTAAAAAGGCCGTGGATCGACATGCAAGATTCTTCTTATGCCATAGGAGTTCTTCACAACTGAGAAAGCGGGATGCAGAGGACTTCCTAGTTTCAGACAAGGCAAAGTTAGCAAAATCTTACTCTGGAATCCCATCAACTAATACATCTGTAATGGGTGCATATCCCACTGGGCAAGCCCAATGGCCAGCTGGCTATGGATCACAGCCTCAATCCTGGCCCCAGGTTACGCAGGCCCAGGGACAACCATGGAACACTGGCTTCACCCAACAAGTATGTTACTCTTTGTTGATGTAGTGCAGTCTCATTTGCCAGACATTCTCATTCTTTATGTAGTGCAATCTTATTTGCCAGATGTTCTCATTCTTTATTTATGTTGTTTCAAAGTTGGTGCTTAATTTGATTTTGCATACCGGGTGAAATGTATTGAGGAGGCAGAGGAGATGCTCTACCCCTCTTGCAGTGCTAAGTATGTTTCCCTGGCTAGTGGTTAGTATATTTAGAAATAGCTGAACTTTGCTGCATTCTCGTATTAAATTATTAATAATGAGAAAGAATAGTTTTTATGGCAAATTTTGTGAGTCATTGCATTTTTTAATCCTGAAGGATGTGCCATAATTCAATTTATTTGAAAACAACCAGAAACTGTGACTAATATTAAGCACCTCTCACTGGTTGGAACTGCGTTTTTTGGAATTTAGACCATTTCCAGTATACCAAGCATATTATCGACAACAGACCTGTTGTGGTACCTGTCAAGAGACTCACTAGGTAATGGGTAAAACAGTTGTTTAGGTGGATGGGCTAAATAATTAGTAGACGTCAACAAATAGATTTTTTTTTGTCATGTTATAGTCTCTTTTTTATGCTTTTTTGGTACCATTTTCTTTTTAATGGTAGGAATTTATTTTGATGTGTTTTTTGCTTTATAAATATAACATTGCTGTACAAATTTAATACTCTTTTGGCTTTTTTTTTTTTTTTTTTTTAGGGAAAATACTACTATTTTACTCTTATATTTTCTCCCTCTTGGAAAATGTATTTTACAGAAAAAAAAGTTGATGAAAGGAGAGAGGTTTTTCTCCCTCTTGCCTTTTCCGTATGCAAGGCCCAAAGACACTGGTCAGTTTGCTCAATGTTCAATGAACTATACATCTTCTACTTCAAAAGGGCTTCCTTATACTGACTTCTCTTCTACTCTTCGCCCCTGCCCCCCTCTCTCCTCCATCTTTTTATACGTAATCATAGTAGACATTCAAGCGACCTAGTCCATTATTCCTTTCTTAATGAGTCTCATTTATTTCTAACATCCTGTTTTGCATCCAACCATAATAATACAACCATGGTGACCCAGAATGACAAATGTCAACCAAATTGGTGTACCCTGAGGTACAGCCATGGTGGCCAAGCATTAATCCGAATCAATCTTTTAGAACTTATTGAGGAGCAGGATCCTTCTTTCACAATTCTTGATGAGACAACTCACTTGAGATTCTACAGATTTGACCTGCAGTTTGAATGATTCGTCAGATTTTGGTTTCCTGGTTCAATCAGCTAATCCGGTACAATTTGTATGACCATTACATCAGATGTGAGATTTATACTGATGTGGCATCCTACATGACTTTGCTTGTACATAACAAAACTTATCCAATAGTAGTATTGCTATAGTATTAACATTGATAAACAAAAAAAATAATCATGTGGGAGAGTAAAAGACAGGAAAATTTCTGAATGGTGTTACTTCACTGCAGTCTGGACATCCAAACAGTTCATCCTCTCCTTCCTTCCTTACAAGCACTTTGTAAGTCTTCATCATAGCATTCATTAGAAACCTGCTCATCTCCACCCTTCAGTCAAATCTCCAGCATGCCACCTGCCACAGGTGAGACTGTATGCTATTTCTACCACCTGAAACTGAATCCATAATTTGGAGAAAACTTTCACCAAACAACTTTTGAAAATTTGAATTAGTGATCATGAATTTGGGATATAGGCACAACCTATTTATGCTTTCAATTCCTCATGCTTGGCCTATTTTTCTTCTTTTGACAATTTCAATTTGCTGGTTACTTGTGCATTGTTAAATTTCTGTACAAGTTATTTTTGCAATAATTTGTTTGAAAACTTACTATTCTCTCCTTTTTACTCTGTTTCTCCCCTTATGCAGACCCCTAGCTTTGAGATGATTCTTGAGAAGTCAAAATAGGAAAGGAATGTTGTTGGAATTGGGTTTAGCTCATTTTATTCTATGACATGGAATTTCACTGTAAGCAATTGTTGTATAGTGAAGACTACCAGAACAAATGAGTGAAACTGAGTGAAACATGTGGGTGGTGAAGTGAAGTTGAGATGAAATGGGAGTCTGGGAGTTAGTGTAAATCGAACATTTGGATAGATCTGTGGTAATGGCAATGGAGAATGGTCTATTCTGTCCTGTATGTTTTTTTTTGGTTGTATATGTCAATTAGTAATCTAAATTTTCAGGATTTGTTCACATAAAATTGAATCTATTGATTCAATAACATTTTAAATGAATAATTAAGCCCATGAGGGATGCCATCTTATTTCAACTGCCATATGTTAGGTATTTATGAGCTCAACTTTGCTTTTTTTTTTTTATTGAAATATATTGATATTCGATTACAACTTTGGTTGGTTTTTTAATTTAATTCAAACATGATGCATTGATAGGATTTGGCCAATAACTTCTTGTTGGCCAAGCTGAAAATCTATCAAACGTTAAATGCCAGTCACTTGATTTTGAATAATTTTATTTGTGATCTTCTGCTTTACATATTATGAACGTTTCTTTTGTGGCCATAGTAACAGTCTCTTACTTGTATTGGATCTCTGCTTTTATTTTGATTATAATATGAAACTGTAATTTGATGGACTACAAATTCTAGGGAAGATTCACATTCACTATGAAATAGTGATGTTCTTTTAAAAATGCTACATATTCTCTGGGTTTTATTTGAAAATGGAACTGGTATAACATCAAATATCTGGGATGATCCTATTTTTCACAGGAGGCCAGCCCCTTATGATTGAAAATCCTGTATCTAGTGATATGAAAGATGAATGTATATGCTAATTGGGCATTTGCAGTAGTGATTCCCTCTTAGATCCTGTTTGCCTAATTCTTATGGTTCATTAATGATTGGATTTCTCATCTTTTGCATTCCTGTACCACTGCTAAATCTAAATAAAATATTGTTTGAAATTCAATGTCATGTCAATGAAGCTCTGTCATGGCCTCATCTATTGTCGGACAAGATTGACCCCAGAAATGAGACTGTATAAGCCAGTGATGAGTTAGATTTGCTTAATTTTTTGAAGACATGGTAGCACATATTTGGTGTATCTTTCTGCCTATTGGTGATGTTGAGCTTGAGTAATTGATGTCAACTTGTGGGAGGCAGTAATGCTGCTTTTATTTGTGGTTGTGTTATTACTTTCTTGAACCTTCCTCCATTTTGATTTCTTACTTTTCTCTGTCAGAGGCTTGATCCATTTGTCTATATGTATGTGGCAATGTAAATGTTATAGAGATTGTCTTTATTGATGGAGGGAAATGCTGTGCTGATAATTGCCAATTTGAAGGATACAAATTCAATTTCTTTGCACTTGTATAGGCAGGAAGACTTGTATTTTAAGGATTGGAACACCATCCATTAGGAAAACGTAGCCAAAAAACACTGCTTGCTGGTTTTTTGTATGCATCTTAAGAACTAGAGGTGATGTGGTTTTATATATGCATTTTTAGAACGGAAAGGAAGAGGGTAAAGTATAATCAACAAAAATTTACATGTTGGAATTTAAGAGGTGACAAAGCAAATTCATTTTAGGGAGTAGCAACAAAATATGGGATGCTAATGCTAATATCATTCAAATAGAAACCAAAAGGATCTTACCACAATAAAAAGAGAGTCATATCCAAAAATGCTTGATGGTGGTTAGAAGAGAAGAGGTCCAGGATAAAGTGGAATATAAGAGAGATTGTTATGAGACATTATAATTGCGACAACTCATATCTAAATAGGCCATGATTGGTGCACGGATCAAGATGAGCTTGGGATCCACCTTAGCTAGAATGCCCCATTTCATTGTTTGAAACATATCATATAGACATGATTAAAATCAACATAAACATTGGGCGACTCTACCACCTTATCTTGTATTTATACATGAGAGTTGAAACTCATCCAAGAATTAATAGTTAAACATAACATAGCAAATAGTTCACATGCCTCCAAAATGACTAAAATTGACATGGAAGTATTCCGAAAAGGCTCAACCTTTATACTTATAACCGCTTAGAAGTGTCCCTGGCCTCAAAATTCTGATGATTTAGAAAATGAATAAATTATCATGAGACAAACTGAGCAAATATATAATAAACTTACAAGTTTTCTTAAAAGAAAACAACATATATTAAAACTTGAAATAATCATGAATATTAATGAATCTATTCATTTTTTATGAAACAATTCTCTAAAATGTTTTTTATGCATAAACATTGAGCCAAGTATAAAAACATTGAAACATATAAAAATATCTAGAATCATGTAATAATGTCATGTATTGCTGTTATATGTATGCATGGAGTGGCTCCCAAGGAGCAACAACATCAAATATACTCTCCAAAGGCATCATTTATATCAGATGCAATCCCAGACCTTATAATCATGAATGTATAAATGATACCTGCAAGGCTCATGTCCATAAATAATACATGCTTCTTGAAGATAAAATTATCTTTTAAAACACTAATGATTATAATTTATGTGGAGATTTTCATAAACATAATTGCGTATTATTCTTTTTTCAAGTTCTAAAACCCATTGCAAACATGATCTATTTAATGGAAAATACTTATGTGAATCTTAGTATTTACTCACTTGGGCCATGCAATGCAATACTTAGCTTGCATCTGAAATCCTTATTGTGAAAATTTGCATCAAATCTTCCCTATTTCCAAATATATCATGAAATAATTTAGTTGTTAATTTATTTTGGTTGATAATTCAAGAATGCTTAAATATGTGATCTTTTTTTTTTCCTCTTTTGAGAGTTAAGAACTTTAGAAATCATATCATTTGAGGGTTATAGTAACTTCCTTCTCCAATCAAACTTACATAGAATTTAGTCTAGTCATCTTCAATTTAGCATGCTTAATATATTTAACATAAATTAGACCACTAAATAATCTAGCCATACCTTAATTCCACAATAACTCTAATTATCATTATTTACATAGAAGTAAACCCACCCTGAAACCCCTAAATAGCTCCAACAAATCAATTTCTCAAATTATGAAGCATAATATAACTTAAATTCTATAATCACAAGAAAACATTAAAGTAAGATTAAACTTTTGAAATTAAATTTGCCTCCAAGAAATTCAGACATGTATATATGTTTTATTTGCATGAAATTGAAGAAATTACCTCAAAATATCAAGGTTAAAATCTCGTCTCTCCCGATTGGCTGAACTTCCTCTTATTTGGCACCAATCATGGTGGCTTGCCCCTAGCATCAACAACTCCAGTCAGAGGCCTTCTTCCGAGCTCCTGCTTGACCAGTAATGCATGTCATAGAAGAGCACTATACTCCTGCTATTCAAGTGGACCGTCTCCTTATTTCATCAGTTAGGCCCTGTTGGAAGTATTAGGTCTTCCTTGCTTCTTCAGCCACTAGACATAGAACAAATCATAATAGCTTAGTGAACTTGGCTTCATAATAAGTCACGGAAAGATTGCCTTGCATCAACATAAAAAATTGTGACTCCTTTCCATTTTGGACCAACAATAAAAAATACTTTTTCGTTAAATCAATGCTAGAACTCGTTTTATAACATGATATCAGTTGCTGCTCCAAGTTCCCATTTCTGCATCTTCCAACCGTGTTTGGCTTTACCGGTGAGTCCATAAGTAGCAAAGCAAAACTTGCCTTTTGCCCGGCACTCAATAACATTAAATCTTTGTTTACTATTTCCAGCCAAGCCTTTGCCTTTAGTGGATTTGACGCTCCCTTGAATTCTAAAATGTGCTGCTCCATGAGGTCCCAAAATAAGTTGCATCCTCAACTAGGGTTTTCTCCCGAGTGAACTCCAATGACTTGATTTATAAGGTTAGCCATTTAGCGGAGTGTCCTATAAACTCTAGCTAAGTCCATGGCACCTGACCCCAAGATGCTCCCATAGACCCCGTTGTGTTTACGCTTTGTTGTTCCAATATTCTTACACCTACAAAACAATGAGACTTCATAATAATCACAATCACTTTGAACTCTTAACACATAGAACTTAACCTTGACCTAGAATACTCACAAATCCCAAAATACTTAATGAATCGCCTAATATCCTTAAAATATGATCGGTCCCTAATTCCTCAAATGTTCTCATAGAACCTTATTCTTTGAAACTATTATTGTGACGATTAAACTCAGTTTACTATAAAGCATCATTGACAGTATTGTCAAAGGTGCTAGGCGAGCTAAGGTGCTAGGTCTCTATGTTGCTTGAGGTGCTAGGCACTAAGTGAGGCGTTCTCTTGTGACAAGTGAGACGCTAATTGAAATATACATAGATATGCCAATATGTTGTATAGAAAAATATTAATCAAAGTTTAAATAATTAAAAGCAACAATACGTATTATGTCATTACATTTAATGTGGTTATAAGAAGTACTAGTTATCAAAATTTAAAAGAACTACGTTTGTATTATTATAATCATAAGTACCTGCAAATCTAATCATCATTAGAATCCCCACATCATTATCATCATCACTAATGTCATCATCAAATAAGCCGTCATCACATTCATCATTAGATTTGTTGCCATCAATCTCCTCATCTATTTCATCTGAATTATCCTTTTTCTCCTGTACTATTATTGCTCTTGAACTTGATGCTTTTGCCCCTGCTCTTGATCTTACTTGTTGCCTAATGTATGCGATTGCCTCCTCAGCCCCAGATGCTCTTGCCATGTCACCCCATGTCAAGTTATCATCTTCATAAACAAAATCATCCTCAACATTTGATGTATTAGCTTCCCAACTCTCCGATTGGCCATTCACTACTATCGTGCATGTGATCTAATTTGATATGATCAATAACATTTCACTTATCATGGTGAGCCTTAAGAGTTTGATTGTACTTGACATAAAATAGATATTGTAATCTTTGATATTCAAGCCTATTTCTCTTTTTGGTGTGAATATGTTGAATGAAATAAGAGTTAAATTGTCATTATAATATCACGACGGATAATAAAATTTGCTAGTTATGAATATATGGTAAGGTATCTTAAATTGTACTATTCACTCAAACACCCTCCAGTTATGTTCACAACTAGCTACACTAGTAGTAAAACACAATATTTTGATGGCCAATTATTGAAGGTTTGAGGTTGAATTTTCAAATGGACTCTACTCTATTATAAAATCATAGGAAATTATAAATAGTTAAGATGAATAAGATTTAGATTATTGAAGTGAACAAGAATAGAAGATATAGGTATTTGGAGCTTTTATTTTCCTTGATCTAATTGCCATTGGGATGCCAAAGAGATCTTCACCTTTCTTATTCATTGACAACTTAGCTATAATTTTGTCTTGCCTACCAATGCTTGGAACAAGCCTTTGTATGCATTGTCACAAACCATTGGTGATTTCTTCATCAAGTTTAATAGCTGGATCACTATTGAGGAAATCAAGATTTAAAAAGTGGCCCACTACATTCAGTGGATAATGAGGTTGGCATTCTTATCTGTTGTCAATGATTTTGAAAATGTCTCTATACTTCTCTTCATTCCCATTGAAAGCCTTTTGTATGGCTTTTTTAGATCTGTCCATTATATGTGTGTGTGTGTGTGTGTATATGTATATATGTATGTATGTATACATGTATATATCATATGGCTGGTTTGTTCTCGTTGTTAGCTAGTCGAAGAACTCAAACAAGAGGACCGATGACCTTAAGAATATATAATACATTTCTCCAAAATTCCAAAAATGTAGCCATTAAAACAGTTTGATTAACTCTTTTACCTTTCACGCCCTATTGTTCTTCACCCATTGCTCTGATGTAAACATAATTTTAATATTTAACTTTTGCTTGTAAGTCTGTTCTAAAGTTAAAAAAGTTGTTGCAAATTTAGTGATTTCATATCTAACCAATTCGTTCTATTTTGTGAACTGCCTCATCATGTTCAATACACCAGTGTGCTGTAGATGAAGCCAATGAAATGACTTTCTCTAAAGTCCTTTTAAAACTTGAAGTCTTACCAATATCCTCCAAAATAAGGTCAATACAATGCGTTGCTTATAGAGTCTAATCTAAGTGCTTTCTTTTTGCATGTAAAAGCTTCCCCATGGCCCAAAATGAAAGAGACAAAAGAAATAAGTGTTGATATAACTTATAACATAAAAGTATATATATAACAAGTTAATAATTTAAATAAAAGATTCAAATTCCAATACAAGAAAAACTCACCAGCTAATACATATGTGCTTTCATTGTCAGTGATCTCCTGAACAACATCTCTCTCTCCAATTTGCTCTTCAAATTTATCAAATAGCTCAAATATTTTCGCCCTAGCTTTTACATATTCAGAAGCATCAACGGATTGCATAAACATCGTTCCCGAATGGCAATTCACCAAGAAGTTGGTTAAGTTTCATTGAATCAGATATAATGGAGCAGCCATGCTTTGCCCATGCTTCTTTATGTCCCTTTAACAAATCATTTGTGTACTTTATTTCCTTTATAAGAAAAGGTGCTTTCATCTCATAATAACTAGGATGCTTTAATTTTGGACCATACCTTTCAACAGATATGATCACCCACTTAAAACTTTTCGAACGAGTAGCATTAAATGTTATCCTTGCTTGATAATAAAAAAAGAGCTATGTACTGAATTGTTTTCCTCAATTTGCCCCCTCTATCTGTTTTTTGAATCATAAACAAATCCATGGGCCTTTTGAGATGTGATGTGTTCATCTTAGCATTCCTATGAGGTCCTACTTTATTTCTAAAATTTCCATAGACTCTTTTGTTATGCGTATACATTGTCTTCACATCATCTTCAACATTATCATCACTAATTCCTCTTTTTCCATCATCATAACCGGTAATGAACCATATGATTCATTCTTTTGTGATTTTTCTCATTCATATAATTCTCTAGTTCTAATTTAACCTTCGGAGGACACTTTTTACATTGTACCATATTTTTATATTTTCCCATTTGATGTTGTTTTTCTTGAAATATTCCTCCTTTAATGATCTTGTCACAAAATAAACAAGTCATAGAATTAGGCTCTTTAGGATCCTTCAAATAATTATACTTCCAACCAGGTTCTTTTTTATTATTCTCCATTAATGTTTTTGTTGTTGTCATTTCCTTAAAAGTTATGATAATCATCCACATGAAACA
This sequence comes from Nepenthes mirabilis, assembly GCA_025585075.1. NCBI lineage: Eukaryota > Viridiplantae > Streptophyta > Magnoliopsida > Caryophyllales > Nepenthaceae > Nepenthes > Nepenthes mirabilis. The sequence continues at coordinate 7,802 of JAODPA010132794.1, read as the reverse complement.
AATCAAGTAATGAACACGAGAAATGGATAAAATGAAGAAATGAGAAATAATTTTTGTTGCCATTTCCTCCTTGTTGCTATTCAAATAGCTTCTGTTGTTGCAAAAAAATGGAGAAATCACAAAAGTGAGAAATTAGAACACAGGAAGAGGAATTGGAGAATGCTCGTGTAGAAATCGTAGAAAATAGGTTTAGTGAGAATGGAATTGTGTATAAAATTGCATAAAACCATAGAAGTGAGAATGAAGCAAATACAATTGCAGCTGGAGATATAGAAATCACTGGAGAAGTGGAGAACAAATTAGGACTTCCTTTCATCTTTGATTTATGGAGTTCTTGCAGTGGAGCAGCTCAAGCTTTGATTGTTCCTTGAGCGACAAAGATGAAAAATGATAAACCAGAGAACTAGAGATCAAAACAGAGAACCAGAGAAAGCGAGTGCAATGAAGAAATATGAAGTTTTGCAGTAGAGAACCAGAGAAATAGAGGTGTTTTTTGAAAATTCGTTTTCCAAAACTTATCAGCACAACATTGTGACTTTTTAAAAAATGTAGGGGCATATTTGGCATAACAATGTTTTTTTCTTTTAAAAAAGGCGAGTGCCTAAAGCATTTTCCTTGCTAGGCCATGCTGCAGGTGCTGGGTGCTCGCCTCACCTCGCTTGGATGCCTAGGCAAGCACCCAGGTCACCTTTAATAATACTGGTCATTAGGTCATCTAGATTGCATGCTATCTCCAAATAACATCATAATCTTATCATATGACATTTTTATTAAAGTCTAACATAATAACTCCTCGAAACATGCTGTGAGTAAACCAAAATGTTCGTTATAAAGTCCACAACTCTGATAAAGGCCTGTCAAAACTACATAAAATTTACTAAAATTTCCATTTTACTCCTCATGAAGGCACTCAGCTTAAGGGCATTTTTGAAACTATTCTACATATAATTATACTAGTTGGCATGGTATAACACAATTACACAATAATTTCTAAGTTCATAAGAAATTATATCAAAATGGCCATTTTACCCCTCACCTTATTGCATGGTCAGGGACGTTTTGGTAAATTTCCAAAATTATTTTGCTACAACTTGACATGATATTTTGCACGTCTATATAAGCTTGGTGTCAAGAAATTATAGATTTATAGTAGAAGTACATGATACTTCTGATCTTGTCATCATATATATAAATTCATATAATTCACCACATATAACTCTGAAATAGGATCCCGAGGCAACATAATTGTTATAGCATGAGTAGAACTACACATGTTTAGCATGGTTTTTCATCTCAAGGATTTCTTGATCTCTTTTGAAAAGTGTTGGGTCTACGACATGCATAACCATATTTCATCATCTCCTATCACGATTCTTTCCCTTCATGGCTGAACCGCTTGTGTCCATTTCTTCATCAAATCCTTATAAAAGATGATATATTTCTCATACCACTTATAGAACTATAAAAGATTCTATGATTTCTTAAAGAAGGATAATATTTACTTTGAAATTGAACTCCTTTCTTCTCTTCTTCCTCTTCCTCTACTCGGCCTCTTCCCTTCCTTTCCTTTTCCAATTTCATTGACACTTGTGAACATAATCCCCTAACCTCAACCCCTTGAGGTATTAATAGTCCACATAGGTTGAACTTAGGCACAAAATTAGGTTACATTCAAACACCGCGTTACTTCCGACTCAGCCACCGCCTACATGTAACCCACTCTTTAATTCACCCCATTAACCTCTATTAACTCACCTAAAGTACCTTATTTAACTCACAAGCGTCAAATGCTCCTCCTTCTTTAGTGTATTGTCGGCAACCTTAATGCATGTATGAGCCTCCTTGCACCACATGGTTCACCCAAATCTTACTAGGTTAGCCACTTTTAGTCTTAAAGAGAGTCTGATGTTGCTCACTTCCTTGTTCTAGCCAGCTGTCCCCTTTCAATTTAGGGTTTTGATTCTTCTAATAAACTATCTCATGGATTAAATGATTAGGAGAATTAGGGTTTTACCTTTATAACCTTTGATCACATAGCCCCACTTGCACAATATTAGGGTTTTCACAATAAAGTTTAACAACGCAAGTGGCCACAATAACCCCCTATTACTTGGTCATCATATATCCCTCCAGGGCTTCATTTTCCCTCATTAACTGACACCTGACATGATTAATTTTGCTTCTAGAAGTCAATCTTCACTTATTTTATATTTAACAACATCTAACTAAGTATTTTCAAGTCCATGTAAGGAAAAATAACACATTAGGCATTAGAAATAATCTTCCATTAACTACCGAATATGACGAATATGATCATGATAAAATCATTGCAACTGGCAAATCATCGAACTATCTTTGATATTACATAGAGGCAGCCTGACATGGCCACCTGCTTTCTTTGTTTATTTGTTTGTTCCTTTATCATTTTTTTATTTTCCATTTTTCTAGATCCCACTGTAATAGTTTAAAAATGTGATAATTTAGAGGGGTATAAATGTGCTAAACATGAGGCTAAGAATGTGGAGAATGAGAAAGTTTAAATTGTATTGTGACGTGTACGTGACTTAAACATAGGAAGGGGAAAATGATGTCATTAGATTAGGTAAATTATGAGATGGAAAATCAAAAGGACTTGAGTCAAGTAAAGTGCTTCTAGTATAAACAGGAGTGGGTAGTAGTTGTTGAGTAAATATCGAAGAGGGATGGAAGAGGTATTTTCAATACCCTTTTAATAAAGGTAAGTAGACACTATAGTGCTTGAGGAGCTAAAGACTAAGTAAATCCAAATCACCTACTATGTGGAAGAAGCATTGAAGATCACAAAGATAGGGAAGACACTTGGAACGATGGTGTCCCAATGGGGGATTGGAAACACACAAGGAAAAGGAATTTTTATGGTTGACTTGATGTTTTAAAAAAATTATAATCAGCCATAAGGCGTCAACTCAGAGGAAAAAGAAAGTATTGATATGATATAGAACTGTTAAGATATTATGTTAATGTGCATACAATGAAGTTGTAAGAAATGATGATTGAAATAAGGTTAAGGAAAAATACAAGTCTGTTAGAAAATTAATATGGTTTTAGACAAGTTTACTATAGAAGCTATCTACTTGTTAATATTGGAAGATCTTTATATGTTTTTTTTTTTAATTTAGAAAAAAAGGATATTATATAGTCCCAAAGAAATTATTATGAAGAATTGGAGGAAAAAGAAGTTTCATGCATACTTCCAAATTATAAAAGAAATTTATAATAGGCATTGACTTGTGAAAAGACGTAGGAGAGACCAGGGTTTTTCCAATTACTATGGGATTACACTTAATGCTAGTTTTAGGCCATATCCATTTGTTTTGGGTATGGATGAGTTGGCTACATGCATTGAAGGTAATGTACCGTAGTGCATGCCTTTTGCAGATGATGGTATTGTTGCAATTTGGACAATGTTAATGTTAAGTTGGATTCTGGAAAGTGAGTCTGGAAGCTAAGGTTTTAGAATTAGTAGGGAAAAAAACTTTATATGTAGATGTAAGTTTACTAACAATACATGTGAGTTATGAGCAATGTAAGTTACCAATGAGGAATCATTTCTCTCTCTATCTTTCACATAAGTTGTGTGATTTTGCAAATTTGTATGAACATAGTGTCAATTACTCGGATGTGTGTATTACTTGGGAGGTTTATGAGTTTTGACCTAATGGTGCATGTGTTTTAGAAGTTGTGTGCTCATAAATATACATCCTTATCTGGCTGCAGCTAATATCTTCAGGTGTGAGTGTAAACGTTACCATTATAGTATGGTTATTTCATTATGACATAGAGGTCATTCAAAACATCTAAACGGTCTCTTAGCCATATGGGGGCAAGGCTTGGTATATCCAGCTCTCCCTAGAACCTGTGATGCAGGATGCTTGTGCATTGGGCATGCTATTTTATTTGATATATTGAGGTCATTGGCTGGGTCAAAATCTTAATCAATTCTTCATAGAAACAGAAGAGAAAATGATGCTTCTTCAGGGTTTGTACTATAGCTTTTTCTGCTGCTTGTCATTTTTCCAGCAGCAGCAGTTTATCCTCTCTTTTTTTTTTCCTTTGTTCGGTATAAGAAGATGCCTTGTAGTTCACTTACATATATTTTTACTGATGGTACTCTGATTACTTTGTTACAAAACGAATTTTGATTTCAGACTGTTGGGACTGAAGCGATTGGATGATGTCCTACCTGCTTTTATTATACCTGATGAAAGCAGAATTTGACGCAAGGCATGGTTGTGTTATATAAGGCCAAAATAGAAAGGCATCGTAACAAAATTGCCTCGTTATTTATTTCTTTTTTATGTGATCAATTTTATGTCGCACCTTTTTTGCCGAAGATTAGTTCAATCTGATTGATTGTTAAAGGCAAACTTGTTTAATCCTGTGGATAGAAGTGATTCAGCTGGTTAGATTATTTTACTATTCAGTTCATGTGGTGAGCAGAACTGACTTAATTTCTTTGTATATTTTAGGCTGCATTTGGTGGATATTATGGGAACAACTATTCCCAGTCTCAATTGCCCATGCCAGTTCCTCAAACTGCTGCTTATAACGCATATCCTCCCACATATCCAGCACAGGTACTATTTCTGCTCCATTTCATGGGTGTTGTAGATCCTTAATTAGTGAAGTTATTAGGCTGGCATAAGATCTTATTTATTAACTTCCATTATTAATGTCACAATGGACTACACTAGTTCATTGTGATTTTAGAGGTCTCGTGTTCAAACCATAGTTATTATCACTAGACTACATATATCTTACTCTTTATGGACCTCATAATATGATAACCTCATGCAGTAAGTCAGCCACTCAGTGTCATAATTCCTGTATCTCTTCGGTCTAGATTCTGGTGAATATTCTGTCATGACCAAATAAGGGGGTCCAGCCGCCTTACCTATCCATGTGGATGACATATCATCAATCCATGTATCGAATAGTTTAGTGATAATTAGTAGCTAGTAAGTAAATGATTGGTAATGTGTGGCTAGAATGTGAGTAGTAGTTAGAGGAAATTAGTGGCTGTAATGGCTCCAAGTTGTTTGTATTAGAAGAGATGGCAGAGTGGTGTAGCGTGAATGGAAATGAATTGGATGGTTGAGTTGCCTTGTGCGTTTGGCTCTCTTCCTCTTTGTCTAAGTTCTCTCCACCGCATCAAAAAGTCCCTCTTATTCCCTCGAACTTCACTTTTCTTCACAAACTATCCTAATTCCTTTGTTATGAACATGATTTCCTAGTCAATTCATAACATATTCACAATGGATGAAACAAGCTCAGGACACCTTAGCATTAATCTGCCCCATTATGTGAGAAGTGGTTTCAAAGGGAAAAGATTTATGACTCAGTGATCTTTTTCCTTGGCTGGAGACCTGTCAGTTCATTTCTCACTTCTCTCGAGTTTCAACCCCTAGTGGCGGCTTACATTTTTGTTTTCTTATACTTTGTTCTACCTTTTCTTTTCATTCATTCCCCTATCCAGATATTCCTCCTTGTGAGCCCCATGTCTCAGAGAGTTTTGGGAAACCAGCTCCTCCTTTCTTTTCCAACTTCTTGCTATAGTTTCTGCTAGTGTAGAAAGGTAGGACTTAGTACCCAGAGCTGTGGTTTTTAAAATGCTCTGAGGTCTTATGGACTTGGTTAGTTGCAAAAACTTACATTATTTTTTAATCTCAGTTTCGTTTTCTGTCCTAATTTTCCATTTACTTTTTTTGAAACACATGTTTGTTTATTTTATAAAATTGTCTGTTTTCATGATAAATTGCAAAATACATTAAATTAAAAACTTACATAAAATTGTTAGATTATTCAATTAAAATGAAAAAAATACTAACAAAATTGATTACGGAACTAGATAAAATTGCATAGTTATAAATTGTTAAATATTGCTTCAATTTTGTCTTTATAAAATAATGTTTATGATATCATAAACTATGAGAAAAAAATAGTAGAAGAGCTAGGTTTATAAAACTAGTAGAAGCCAAGCCCTTCTTTATGTCCGATGAAATTTTAAAAAGGCATCATTTTGATGTTTCCTTAGTTTTCAAAATTTTAAGATAAAACTGGAAAACAGTGTTGATTTGGAAAAAAAAAAAAAAAATTTAATCCTCTATTTTCCTAGTTTAGTATCAAAAAATTCAGACTCCATTTTTAACAACCTAACAGGCCCTATCCTATATGTTGCTTGGGTTTCAATTTTATTGATCTCACATAGCAATCTTGTAGGAGATGGGAAAACAAATGTGCGCGCGCGTGCGCACACATATATATAGCTGAATTCTTATGGATGTGGTAGGTTTGCTTGCATCGTAATCGTCTGCCTCTAACAGTGATGCACTTTTCTGCAGGCTTACCCTCAACAAACGTATGTAGCGCCAGCAACAGCAGCTGCAGCTCCAGTGCAGCAGCCTGCTGCCGGCACAGCTGCCCAGGCATACTATGGGAGTTACTACTGATCAGGTGGAGTTTCCGTGCTCCTTTTTTTTATCACCTGTGAATCCATCTTTCAGTCATTGGCTTCACTAGAGCAAATGGAATCTCCTCAGAATAGGGGGCCATTTAATTCTGGGCAAGGAACTTAGAGTTGGCAGGCATTTCAACTTTGTGCAGTTTGTGTTCGTAACTTGTACTTGTGTTCACACTTTTAACTCGTCAGCTGGAAAGTAGGAACTTAGTATAGAGTTTGTTAGTTCTTATTCTTTTTTGCCCCCCTAAAACAGATAGTAGGTAATAGAAAGGTTACTCTTCAAATTCCTACCAAATCTTGCTGCTTAGAAATTTTCTAGATGTAATTGCATTTTTCGGCACCTCGAGAGTAGACTGTGTAGGATAAATGTCCTTGTGGGACACTGATGTAAGGTACATGATGTCTGCCCCAAAACACTAAGCAAATCTACGTGATTACATATCTAAGAAGGCTAAAATGGCTGAGTTAGGAAATTCTTGATTTTATTTTTAGTGATGTTAATTTTAGTTTTCTTCGGCTAAGCCGGTTACATCCTTGATGCATAATCTAAACGATTGAATGGGATGTGATTGTCCAAAAGAATGCAAGTGCATGGAAAATGAGGTCGATTAACCCCGTCAAAAAAGAAGTGATGAATGTGGCTGCAACGACCTTTGATGTTTTTCCCAACTACCTCTTTTGAGCTTGGATGGATTGAGAAAGACGGTTGGATGGTTCCAATTCTGTTTGATTAGTTTTTGGTCCATTTATTTGCATTTTGTACGTAGCCGACATTTCGTCCTTTTTAATATTATTTCGTCTCCTTTTTCCTTGTATTTTTCCCGGAGAATAAGTCTTATAGTGATAGTATATGATTAAGAATTAGATGTTACAAATTTAAATCATGAAATTACAGTTTTTAAGGTTTTCTTATACTTGACCCTGCAATGAAAAGCCTCTTATAGATGGTGGTACCACCTCAACAAGGGTGGTTATTACAATGGCCGTATCATTAGTAAAGATAACCGAATGGCTTTTCAATTATTTGTTACGGTAAATTTTCAAAGTTCGTCTCTATGGCTGCGTAATTTTTCCATTAAATATAATATAAGACAATAATTATACAAGATTTATGATTATTTAATGATGCCATAGAAGTCACCGAAATAAAGAAAATAGATGGCTAATCTAATAATGTTGGGCAGGAATATAAGCTGTGACCTTAATAATCTAATAATGTAGGTCAATTTATAACGTATTGTTAATGCTAAGTGCACAATTACTACCTACCGTAATTGGCAATTTTTTGTCGTTTTCTGGTAGA